>JAWWME010000033.1:0-15170 GCA_035047425.1 Eurycea quadridigitata
CGCCTTCTGTGGCCGGAGAACTGGCCAGTAGCTCAACAGCGACCCGGTGTGGGAAGAGTAGAATGCACTCAGAGGCCTGCGCATAAATAATGCCGTCGCAGCAACATCCCGACTGATTTTGAACCAACAACAAGCCTGCTGTGACAGCGCATAAGACAAATGTGGCAACCCGATCTGTACCTAGCAAGGGGTGCCATCCCCCACCGGTCAACTGGCAATTATATAAGGGACCTCATCCCCGCTGGCTATTTGGGGGAATATAGCTGTCTGGCAAAGACTGCAGCCTCTGTGCTCTGCATTTGCAAATTAGCTCCCTAACTGATATCCCTGCAATCTTCTAAACGTATTAACTTCTCTGGCAGCCGCTGGTGTTCACCTGGAGACTCCAGTAGGCGTTGGGCTGCTTGCCCGGTCCTCTTTGACCTCTCCATCCTCGCCAGTGTCCCTTATTTGGCCCCTTGCCTATCATGGTTGGATCTTCTCCTTCCCTTGAATCCCCATCTTACTTCCTCTCCTGGGAACCCTGGGTGTGTATGTGACCTAGAAGTGTGTGTGTCAGGACATCAGTGCAAGAAAGTGTAGATGGGTCTTATCCCGGCATGTCCTAGCATATTCTCCACTGGGGCTAATGGTTCTCAAATGCACTGCAAAATATTTGGTTCCCTGTGTACTATTGTCATCTGTGCTACTTCTCTGTGACTTATCTTTACAGCTGTCCCATGCCATAAAGGCTCTCGTTATTAAGTGTATGCAGTAAACCTGTGTTTTTATATCTATCTGTGGGCGAGGCTCATTTATTTGTGCCTGAACAGGTACATGTCCTCACTTAGTGCCTTAGGTCTCTGTGTAGACTGACTGAGGAAGGCTCAAAACACTAGCCTAGAGGTGGGTCATGCATATATACACTTCAAGGTGGCCATTGGGTCCCAGCTCTGTCTTTCTGATATGCAAGCAAAGGGTGCACATTCTTGTCATTCCATTAAGTGGGTGTTTTAACAATATGGATATTTAAAAGCATTATGTTCAGTACCTTAGTGGAATATCCCAGGTATAGTTGGGACTCAAAATCCATAAGGAAATAATATCGACTTTGACCAATTAATGGAGTATCCTGAGTATTGTTCATATAGTCTTAAGTTGGTAACAAGGGATAATATTGTTAATGTGGGATCACGTAGAAACAATAATAAATCGTCAGCATACATTCCCTATATAAGTTCTTTGTTTCCGCATATAATGTCTTATCCTTGCATTTGGAAGTGCAATTGGGGTAATAGGGATTCTGCCACTAGTGAAAATAAAATGGCTGAAAGCGGACATCCTTGATGGGTGCCTCTATGTATACCAATTTGACCTGAAGTCAAACCATTTACACCCTTGTGCAGTAGGGGCACTATACTCAAGTTCTTTCCACACAATCAATTAATCTGGGAAATCTCCTTAAGACAGCAAATAAAAAATGCCAGCACACCAAGTTAAACGCTTTGGTAGTGTCTATTGATGAAACAGTAGCCGTATGGGGATGGTTTGGCTCTGTGAACTTTGAACGAGCAAGTACGAATCCTGTCTGTTCATACCCTAGGAGTAAGGTAGATGATGTGTAATATACATGGGCAGAACTTTGGCAAGAATTTTCATCTCATAATTCAACAATGACATTGGAATGTGGTTTAGGTAATCGGACAATTACAGCCTCATTAACGTCCATGGACCCAAGTCCCAGTCTGTAGTGCAGCCAAGTACATTCATAATAATTCAGGAATCAAAATCCCAATATAGTGTCAGTGAAAATCTACGGGTAGACCGTCATGTCTGGGTGTCTTACCTCGTGGGATTTCTGTTATAGCAGCATGAATTTCATGTTCCATAATATCCGCAGTAACTGAGCAGCCACGTCTGATGACAAGGTTAGGGGTGGAAGATTCACTGGTTAAGACAGCACAGAATCAGTGTGCTGTGAATCTATGTCGCTGTTTATGAAACCCATTGAGTTTTTTAACATTGGTGAATGGGGAAAATACATTTTTTATGAAACCCCTTCTGAAATGGAGGTTTCTCATTGGTTAAGACAGTGTCACATGTTCACATCTATTCCGGTATTTTGCCTGTTCAATCAGGCAATATACCACATTTGATAAAGATTGAGCCAAACAGGCCACCGTACTTGCCATACAAAGCAATGGAAAATACAGAAGGGAGCAAGGTGGAGCTGGGACCGCTGGAGCAACTACAATACAAAGCAATGGACATCTCACTTCATGTATTACACACAATATTTAACATGCAGTGGAAGTTGAAGGGTTTCATAAACAAAATATCACCTGTTTTTTTTAGGTATATACCATATTAGTCATCCCTTCGGAAGCTCAACAATCCCTCAGACAACGATATAGTCCTCGGCCTGCGGCCTCGGGCAATACCATTGTCTTTGGGATATTTTGAGCTCCCTCAGGGGCTCTTATATGGTATATACCCCTCATAAACAGGCATTATTTTATATATATAGCCAGGGCTATATAACGTGATTAACATCTCTCATATCCAATCAGCTGCCGAGAATGGGACTAAAAACATGAATTAGGCAATTGTAAGCCATGGACATTAGGCAGGAGAAGTTTGAATTGTATTCCTCTGCAATACATAGCAGTGGACATTAACTCCTTCAGTGCTAACACAGATCAACAATATAACAAACAATTTGAATGGGATTTGCCATTAGCAGTTAAGTTGTATAGCAATAGACATTGGAATGGCATCCATCTGCATTACATAGCAGTGAACATTAACCCCTTCAGTGCTAACATAGATCAACAATATAACAAACAATTTGAATGGGATTTGCCATTAGCAGTTAAGTGGTATAGCAGTAGACATTGGAAGGGCATTCGTTTGCATTACATAGCAGTGGAAATTAACCCCTTCAGTGCAATCATAGATCAATAACATAACAAACAATTTGAATGGGAGTTGCCATTGACCATTAGCAGCATTTAGCAGTCAATGGGATTTTATGCAGTAGAAGTTGGAGTGGCATTCATCTGCAATACAAAGCAATGAACATTACTGTAAGTAGTAAAATGTGGGCTGGCATCTATCTGCAACATAAAATGGAAGTTGTGAGGTTTCATAAATGAAATAGTGGCTGGCTATTTCGGTCTGTATACCATATTCTAACCCCCTTGGGAGGTCGAAATTGCGGTCTCAGGCAATATAATTGTCTTCAGGAAATTTGACCTCCCTCTGGGGGCTATAATATGGTACACAAACCTCCCAGCCAGGCACTATTTCCTACATAGAGAAGTGTAATAGTCCTGAAAGCACTGTAGTATGTTCTGTGTACCGACTACACAAGTGCCTATACAATCATTTACTTGAGGTGCCTATCTCCTCTTAGTAGTTGTGCTACCAATGTGGATGGCTGTCACCCTGCCAATATTTACAGGCTGTCTTAGGTATATTTAGGAACTTGAATTCCCGGTCTAATTACTCTGTGTGGTCTGATTTGGCACGGATTATGGAGAAAAAAATATTTTGGGTTACCTGATGTGCTTTCTCAGCCGTAGCCAATTTCTGCTCCAGCCTGACTAAATCTCGGTCCAAAGACCACAAGATGCCACCTCAGTGGTCATGATGTGTCCCTGATTGTGAATTTAAATATGGCCCACCTAGTCACTATAGGGGTGTCACACGCATGATTTTCAGCAAAAAAATTGAGCATGTGTTTTTCAATAGCGGCAGAGAAGGAGTTAGCTATAAGGTCAGAAGCACAGAAGGTCTATCTACGTAATAGTGGAGATTCTGGTGTCCATGCAACAGTGAAGTGTATGGGCGAATGATCGGACAAACTATATGATGAAAGTATCATGTGCTTCACGGCAGGTAACAGAAGAAGAAGAGCATAAAAACCTATCTAATAGGAAGTATAAATTATGAGGTGTAGAAATGTGTGTGTAGCCAGGCACCTTGGGGTTTAAATATCGCCACAAGTCTATGAGTTCAAATATGTCCATATATCTGGGGACTGGTGCACTACTCCTCGGTAATGGCCAAGAGCTGATAGAGGACCTATCCAAACATATATGTGTAATACAATTAAAATCGCCCACTATGATCCAAGGAATGTGTGCCCAATTTGAGAGCAATTCAAATACATGATCTATAAAAGATGGATTGTCATGGTTTGGCCATAAATATTGAGGTATACAACAGCAGCGGCATATAGTGTCCTAACCAAAAGCACGTAACAGCCTTGGGTATCACTGACAGAATGTATGCACTGAAAGGGAATATGCAGCCCCCTCGTCAGCCCCTAGTGTAAAATAAATTAAAAATAGTAGAAGACCAGGTTAGTAGCACGGAGGAGTAATCAGATGAGAATAAATGGGTCTCTTGGAGTATCAGAACGTCCGCATGATATTGACCACAGCAGCGATATACCCTTCGGTGCTTGGGATATTGCTGAAAACCTCAAGCACTCCAAAATTGCTGAAAAACGCTAAGACTCCAAGTAAAGAATGTTCCATCCATGTTGTGTGCGAAAACCACCGATTAGTGATGATGAGTATGACTATTCTATGCACCAGTAAGGGCTCTATAAGGAGTTGCACGCAGCATGAGTGCATTTAACAAAAACAAATCCCAACCCTCAGAACACCCCCAAATGGGTGTTCTGAGCTCTACGTGTAACTAACATACTAATAAGTGTGCCAGTCCATGACGAAAACAACAAAACCATTTGAAAAAACATTATGAGGAGTACACACGCACAGGATGAACAGCTGCAGATCAGTAAAACAGATGAGGAAGACTGTCCCCCCATGGTTTCACAAATATATGTAAGAAACATTTAATTCCTTTATATAAGCAGATGATGTGGGCTTATTAGACATGGCTTTATTAGTTTCACAGCCAATCCACCAGGCGGTGTATAGTGCGCTCACATCATGATTGGAAACGTCAATGCCGTGTGTAGTTTAAAAAAAACAGCACACGGCAGCATGCTACAGTGTATCAGTACTGCCTATGAGAAGACACATTTGGTGCCATTGACCAGGCAGAGGCAACATCTTATGTAAATATTTCAAAAAGCAGAACAATGAAAAAGATTGCCATCTACTAACGTTAATAAAAACATGCATTGGTTAAGGTTAATGTGTAAATATTAACCAATCGCGAGAAAAGGCATTCACAACAAATCTATATGTAGGATACTCACACAGTATAGATATTAGAACCATGAAACGGTAGAGCGATGTATATAAAGTACATGCATGAAATCAGGGTAACATCCAGCACATCATAAAAACTCACAAAGCATAGTAGCATGTGAGGCGAAGGTGTTCAATTTAGCGGACATCAATTGAAGCGGGAACAGTATTGGAGTTCGGTCAAGAGGTTTGCGGACTGCCTCTGGGGAGACCTCTTGGGGCCACACCTCATCTCGAAATCTCGAAGTATGTCCATGCCTCATGTGGTGTAAGAAAGAAATGGGCTCCGTTGTCATGCTGGACATGTAGACGAGCTGGATGAAGCATAGCGTATGGTAGTCATCACTTTCATCAGTTCCGCTTTTACCAAATAAAATTATTTGCAGGCGCAATGCACTTTGAGTGAGATTTGGATATATACTTATTTTGATGCCATTCCAGATTATGTCACGATCCTCTCTGGCAGCTTTTAGGAGCGAGTCCCAATCCCTAAAGTTTAGAGACTTTAAAATCACGGCTCTCGGAGGCAAGCCAAGTGCAGGGTGTTTCACCAGTGCCCGATGGGTTTGTTCGATGACAAAGTTTTTCAACAATTTGCCCGACAGTAGGAGGGTCAGTAGAAGTCATTCTAATTCTGTCGCCTGTGCGGGTATTCTCCAGTACCCAAAGGATGCGTAGGTATGAGCGCCTGCTTCTACTTTCCAAATCTTCATGTTTGTCTAACAGCTGAGTGATGGTTTTCGCCTGCTGTTGCACCATGTGTTCAAATGGTCTTCCAATTCCTGTATTCGCCTCAGCCACTGTCAGCCAAGGCGTCCATTCTCATGGTTGTACGATCCATGCAGATTTGCAAGGCATTCATTTGTTGTGCTGTTTCTATTATAAACGCCTTTACTTCCATGAGAATCACCTTAACCCCTTCATTGCAGGTGACAAGGGTGTCTCGTCATGATTAGACACCGAAACAAACCAATTAACATTGGTTTTGTCATTGGGATAATGTGTCTCAATGGCCGCAGTTAAGGGGTTAAGGTCCGTTGGTGACCCATATTATTTTGTTTCCAGTTCAGCCTCTGCGCTTGGAGCTGGTTGCTTGATCAGCATGGACCCGGGCTCCGTTCGAGGTTTATCCTGCTGTCCTGCCAGCTCTTTTCTCTTCTGTGTAAGTTACTGTGCTGCGTTCTGTGTGACAATGTACGTTTCCTGTCCAAGTCTTATCCATTCCATATATAGCCGCATGGATAGCAGTAAGATGTGTGTTAGCAGTCTCAACCCATCCAATGCTTCCCTGTTGTTGTTTTTGTGCTTTCCTTGCGTTTTTGCCTAGTGCTTTCATCCAGGCTGCTGCTGTTGCCTTCCAACCTGCCCTTCCCTTAGTGTTTTTCCTGTAGCCTCTCCTATTGCCTCAATGTTTTTCCTGCATATCTGGCTGCTGCCTAAACACTCTCCAGGAGTTCTTGCTTCTCTAACAACTCCCCAGTTCTACATGCCGAACCCCTTTTGTGGCTACCATTTTATTTATTTCACAGAAAACGTTCCTCAAAACCTTCTCGGAACGTAATGGAGGGCAGGATGACCAATCAGAGCAGGCCCATTTCGTGGAACAAGGAGTACATTTAATTATTTATTTTACCATTCCTCAAAACGTTCCTCTGAATGAAAAAACAAAAATAAAAAAGAGGAAAGGGGAAGTGTGGGCAGATGGTGAAATAAATATATATGTTTGTGTGCCGGGAACATATACATGTGGAAAAAAATATATATTTGCCACTGTGTGGCATGCTGCCCACATATATATGTTTAAATATATACATATACATATGTGGACAGCATGTCGTGCAGTGGGATGCTGCCCACATATATAAAAATATAGATTGACAAATATATAAATATAATAACCAAAACCCATGAATTTCACTCAAAAAAACGAAAGTTGAAACCCCTGTTAAGTTAAGTTGAACAAAGTGACACCAGTATTTTAAAGCGAAAATCCATTAAATTCCAACCCAAAGAAATGCTACAATTGGTGGAAGGGGCATTCTTAAGGTTTTTCATCATAATTTTTACTGTCCATCAGTACAATTCCTCCCCTTTATCGGCACTTTTTATTACTACCTCATTGTTTTAGGTTTAAAACATAACTTTATTGTAATTTAATACATAAAGTAATTCAATCAATACCAACCACTTATAACAACAATTCAATCTTTTTGATATTCCAATGCAAACAATGCTGTGCTAAATATGCTTGTATCTGTTCAAATATAGGCATTATATGACTGTGCAAAGATATGCGTTATTCAATACAGTACATAGAAGCTTGTGCAAATTACAATACATAAGTAACTGTGCAAATATAGGCATTATATGATTGTGCAGAGATGTACATTATTCAGTACGATACATAGAAACTTGTGCAAATTACAATATACCAGTTTACAGTACCTCGATTAGAAATAAAAGGATAAAAACCTAAATAATTTAAAAGCAAAGTTCCTGCCGTATCAATTAATCCACATGCTTTACAAAAATCAAATAGCCGAGCTATACATTCAAAGTTTGTCAAATTCATCAAATTAATCACATTTCCCGTTGGTGACACACCTTCAAGTAGTATGTTACAAAGCCATCTTGTGCGCATATTTAAAAACTTGGGGCACTCTACCAGGATGTGAAATAGATATCCAAAGATAGTTAATTCATCTCAATCACAAAATTTATGTTTTCTCTGATGCCAACCTAAGACAGTCGAATAAAATCCTAGCCTTAACAATAGATAAAACCGTGAAAGTTTGATACTGAATTACTAACATACTAGGGTGGGTGATGGTTAAAATGTTGATGTAATTTCAAAAAACTGTAACATGTATATCTATTGGCAAGCTCACTTACATGGTAAAAGTTTTGTAATTTTCTTGCAGCTTTCCAATCCAGTTTTGACCAATTATTCATAGAATCAGGATAATTAACAAATTACTATCTCATTGTCTTTCTTAAGTGAAATAAGGGCCAGTCTCTCTTGTTTGGTAATGTTATGTTTAATGAATTTCTTTTAATCATACAGGGTATCAAGAACCTTCCAAATCAATTTTTCACACGAAAGAATCTCAGGTGGCATTGTGCCCGTAGGTAGAGTAAAGTTAGATTTAGCACATAATCCACTCAAATTCTCTTTTGGAGTAAACAGTCTATCTTTAAAATATTCCTGCAACTGTATTTTACTCAAAAATCCTTTGATTTCTGCCTCCAATGGGTATTTAGGAATGGCTTGACTAGGTAAAAAGGATAAACCTGGGGAGACCACGTGACATGCTGTAGCGAGCGGACGTGTGGAGTCGCGCTCCGTCCCCCGGCGCCCGTTAACATCCTGGAAATTTTGGAGTTCAGAGAAATCAACGATACCGGGCGACCCTGAACCTAAGTGAAGTTGCCCTCGGAGGGGCAGTGGCAAAATGACCGGAAAAAATGCCCGCAGACAGTCATCGATCCAGGCGTTTGTCGCTGCGGCGGACAGGAGGACGGCGGGGGAGGTGGGGACAGCCGCCGCCTCCTCCACGCTGCGCGCTGACTCCTCGGCGAGGACAGCCCCATCGGAGTCTAAGCCAGCAGCGCAGAATATTGATTTGAAAACTATTCTGCAAGAACTGCAGCAGTTTCGAGCTGACTTTACATCTAAGACAGATCGAGTTGAGCTCAAGCTGGACTTGCTGCAACAACATGTAGGGACGGTGACCACCCGTGTCAAAGAGGTGGAGGACCGGGTGAGCGGAATAGAGGACCGATTGCAGCCGGTCCCCCAGGCACTAGATGGAATTCATTCTAAAATTCGCCGGCTTGAAGAACAATTTGAAGCGGCTGAAAATGCCAAACGGCGTAATAACATACGAATAGTAGGATTTCCGGAGTCAGAAGAAAAAGGAAATTCAGCTGTTTTCTTTGAGAATTTCGTTAAGAAAATATTCCCTGATACGAATTTTAGCCCTCATTTTGCTATAACCTGGGCGGGCAGAGCGGTGCCTGCCCGACCAGCCCCAGGCGCGCGCACGAGGGCTGTCATCTTACGCTTCTTGCATTTCAGGGATAGAGATGCAGTTCTAGAGGCAGCTCGGAAAGCGTCGCACATTAAGTACAATGGCACAGGTATATCCTTCTATCCAGATCTGTCAGCGGCAGTAGTTACAGCGAGGAAGAGCTTTGACACTGCTAAATCGATGTTGCGTGCACGGAATGTCCCGTATTCTATGATGTTCCCGGCACGGCTGCGGCTCATACATCGGAATAAAGCCCAGTTCTTTGTGGATGCCGCGGCGGCATGCGACTTCATTGAGGCTAATATTCCATTTGGCCCGAGCACTGATTAAGAAGATGAACGGGTGCTATAAGTTTTCTTTTGGTACAGATAGATCGTATCAGGGGTAAGTGTCACCCCGAAGTGCTAAAACTGCATTCTCTTGATATATCTCTTCACATGGGTGATTACGAGGATTGCCACTAAATGGTAGTTGTTAATGACTGTTGTCTATAAGACATGAAATGGCGGCTGCGAGGTGGGGGAGGGGGAGCTGCCAACTGTCACTTTTGTGGTGATTACGATCATGGCGATGCCCTCTGGCGGCATGGTTGGCAGGATGGGCACACTGCTGGAGCGAATGAGGTGGGGATGCCTGCCCTCTGCTGACGAGCTGGCTAACTACATCCTGCAGTGTGGGGACAACTGGCAATATGGAGCTACACGTTTACATTGCAGCGAGTGCGGTCCCATACACTCTGTCATAAACTTTGATTGCTTATGGGCGCAAAATCACTCTGCGCAAGATTTATTTCCGTATGTGACTGGAGTCGGGTCGCTCACCCTAGACTTGGACTGGTCGCTAAATTAAGTGAGATTGACATCATCTGTTGCCAAGCGTTTACACCGACAATTTTGAAGTGTGACATGACTGCTCTCTGCTGCCGTGCTGACGAATCGCATCCTGTGGAGAGCGGCAAATGAACCTCTGGAACTGCACGCACATATTGTGGTGTCTACTATTCGTGGTTAGGATATGAATGTTGAGTTATTATGCGGAATATCTCCGTGCAAACTTTGTTTTTAAATGTGATTGAACTTAACGCATGACTACCTAGGTCAAGTCGTGCACCTTAGATATAGGATGTGTGTTTAAGTTAGTGAGGTTGACACCAGTTGATGTTAGGTGTGTGAATTGATGTTTCGGCATGTAAACTGTGGAATGCTGGTGCAGGTTTAATAGTGGGGTGTCGGGGGGGGGAGGAGTGACGGCAGGGTGCACGAAAGGTCTCCCAAACATGCTTGTAGTCCTATGGGACATAAGAGGTGCATGGGTATGGAAAATGTATCCGTGCATTGTTCTGTTTGGTTACTTATTGTTCCTGTTTTATGCGCCCAGTTGGCGCGTCAGTTTTAGAAGGCATGGATTGTACGCTAAGGATATGGCAGCCGCGGTGTGGAAAGGCTTATTGTGGGCCCTGAATAGTGACTGCTGTGCGGTGTGGCATGGCTGTGGCATGTCTGTAATGTTGTGTTGGTGGGGGGGGGGGTATGTTTCATCTTCTGACACGATATCTCTTTAATGCCCTACTTGATGGCAACTGGTGCTGGTGATTGTATCTTAACATTAAAATGCATGACATGGAATGTGAGGGGACATCTTGAGACTGAAAAAAGACAGAAAATTATCAGATATTGTAGAGAAAGTGGTGCGGATGTGGTAATGTTACAGGAGACTCATTTTAGCTGCGATGATTTCCGAACCCTTCAATCTCAGTTTGGAGCGCACAGATTTGCATCGCACTTTATACGGGGAGCCAGGGGCGTGTTAACATACATAAGAGAGGGAATTCCTTTCTGCACATATAAAGTTAAGTCTGATAACAATGGGAGATATGTTCTCTTACATGGCTCTATATATGGTCAACAGATTGTTCTAGCTAACCTTTATGCCCCAAATTACGACTCCCCAAGTTTCTTTACCGATATGTTCTCTGACCTGAGCAGGTGGGATGGGATTCCATGTCTGCTTGCCGGGGATTATAATATGGTGTGGTCCCATGATCTAGATAGGTCATCAACCATCACTAGACCTATTACTCTGAGTATGAAACTTGTGTTACAGCTTATGGACTATCACAACTTGCTTGATGTATGGAGGGTCCGATATCCCAAGTCTCCAGGATATACATTTTATTCAGATGTCCATGGGTCATCGTCAAGAATCGACAGATTTTTAGTATCTAGAGATATGTATTTTTGCATAGAGGATATAGTTAGACTTCCCCGTACACTATCTGATCACAATGCACTGGTGTTACATATTGACTGGGTTAGACATTTTAGGAGGGCACGCACATGGGTTCTGCAGCCATACCTCTTATCTAACCGAGCATGTGTGCAGCAAATATATGACCATATTACCTCTTATTTAGAGCTAAATCGTCATAATGACACCTCGAGTTGTACCAGATGAGCTGCTCTCAAGTGTTACATAAGGGGTGAGGTGAATGATATGACTTGTAGTGGATCGAGGGAGTTGAGACTTGAGATGAAGTAATATGAGGATCTGCTTGCAGCTACTGAGGCTGAATATGAGACGCACAAATTGCAGCAAAGCTTGGATTTGCTGAATACCCTGAGGGGAGTTTATATGGAATATGCTGCAAAGTTGGCGGGGCTGTTGGGGAAACCAGCTCAGGCATTTCACTATTGGCAAGCCAATAGACCTGGGACTTTGTTGGCTAAGATGATTAAAGGCCCCAGGTCTGCATCTACAATAACTTCTATAAAGGTTTCTGATACTGAGCTGACAACAGATCCAAATAACATTCTCACAGCGTTACATGCGCATTTATGTGCAATTTATTGTGATAACACTCCCATAACTGCCGAACAAGCTGAGGCATATTTAGCTGATATTCCTATGTTATCGGTATCAGAGGAGCAGGCTGTAGAGTTGGAGGCACCCTTAGATCCAGATGAAATCCGAGCTGCCATAGGACAGTTAAAATTTAAGAAGGCACCAGGTCCTGATGGCCTGGGGAATGAGTTTTATAAGTCACACATAGACTTGCTCCTCCCTCCCCCTCTGAATTTATACACTGAATTTTATGAGACAGGAGCTATTCCACCTGACTTGAACAGGGCCAAGATAGTACTGCTAGCTAAACCCAAGGGTGATGCGACTTCCCCAGATTCATACCGACCCTTATCTATGATCAATACTGATTTGAAAATTTTGGCGAAAGTGTTGGTGAATCGACTATTAAAAGTGCTCCCCTCCGTTATTCATGTTGACCAATGTGGGTTTGTCCCGCAGAGGTCCACAGCGCAGGCAATTCGTAGAGTACTGAATGTTATTGCTGCGAAATGGGGATGCCCCAGGCTTGGCCTCATCGCTTTAGACGCATATAAGGCTTTTGATCAGATTCGATGGCCATATTTACTAGCCTGTATGCGTAAACTTCAAATTGGTGAGGGGTTCTGTAGATGGATCAAATTGCTGTATTCTAACCTATCTGCCACGCTGTCTGTAAATGGCACCGAATCACCCCCTATAGTAATTAATAGGGGAACGCGGCAGGGATGTCCCCTGTCGACTTCCCTCTTTGCCATATGCATGGAGCCCCTCCTGTCCCGCATTAGATTACAGTTCAGAGGCAGGGGAGTACATATTAATGGGATTGAAACCACAGCAGTGGCTTATGCTGATGACCTGTTAATTATGCTAAATAACCCTAAAAAACATTTGACAGAGGTATTACATGTTCTAACTGAGCATGGTGTTTGGTCAGGGTACACGCTAAATTTACAAAAATCTTTGTATTTACCGGTAGGGGTATTGGCAACATCGCATTTGACTGGGGTAGCGATTCCCACTGTTACAGATTCCCTAACCTACTTGGGAATTCAGGTTACACCTGATTATTCCCAATTGGCTGACCGCAACTTTCTGCCGTTACTTGAATATATCAAAACTACAACTAAGAAGTGGGCCTGCCTACCCATTAACTTGGCGGGACACATTGCCCTGGTTAAGATGGTTCTTTTGTCCAAGTCTCTCTATGTTTTCAACACAGTTCCATGCCTCATGCCTCAGAGATACTTCAAACAAATACAGTCTATCCTCTCAGGCTTCATATGGGGTGGTAAAACCCCACGAATTGCACAGACTACTCTCAATGCGGCATATGCAGATGGGGGATTCGAACTACCTAATTTGCAACATTACTATTATGCAGCTAACATAGCGCATATGATCAAATGGTTTGATCATTCAACTGATGATCCAAGCGTAAGGATGGAAACAAGGTGGTTCGGGTCAGCACATGGTGACAGATACCTGGTGGACCCTAGAATGCCAATCAGGGGCTCTAATAGTCCTGCTCATACTGGTGTCAAAATATGGAGATCTGTACACAAAAAGTTTGCGGGGGGTTTCATGTATAGCCCATATTTATCATTGTGGGATGTGGATGGTGCGCATGAGGCATTGACAGAGCGCTCATTTAGACATTGGGTTGAGATGGGGCTCTTGACATTGGAAGATGTGTTTGTTAATGGGACCCTAATGGAAGAGAAAGATATACTAGATCTAGCTGGAGGAGGATTGAGAGATATATTTCTGTGGCGTCGCCTACGTTGGGCAATAGCTAAGAGATGGGATATCCTCAGAGGTGAACCGGCTGAAAATTGTCTACTCTCTCATTGCCTCACAACCATTGATCAATCACATCAAATTTCTGCTATATATAAGAGATTGAGACAGAATGCTCCTAATGCTGTAGTATCTGCTAGGCTGAGATGGGAAACTATTCTTGCACGCGAAGTGGATGAAGACAACTGGATAATGGCATGTGCCCTTACGAAAGATATTGCATTTACTGTTACATTGAAATTGATTCACTATAAATTTTTACACATGGCCTATTATACACCAATTAAGCGAAACACGATTTTTCCTGATCTCCATGTTAAATGTATGAAATGTGGTTCTGAAGCCGCTAATTTTGTTCACATGACTTACGAATGTGTGCCGGTTCTACTATTCTGGAAGGAGGTGGTTAAGGTGATGGGCGCGGTGAGCGGCGCAAACCTTGAATTGTCACACGAGATGATATACTTTTGTGTCTTGCCGCAAATGAGTCTTTCAATGGCATGCCTTCTGAGGATAATGATTTCTGCAGGGAAATTGATTGTAGCGAGGGGGTGGCTTTCATGCTCAGCACCATCACCTAGTGCGTGGATGAATTATTTGACGTACTGTAACGTTCAGGAGGTGGAGCTGGAGAGACACATGCACCGAGCCCAGCTCCCCAAGGACATTTAGGGTCCACTGAAAACATATCTGGATGCAATATAAGTCATAGTTTGGAATGTTTCTTGTACTTGCTGCCACTTTGCCCATGTGAATTATGCTTGAGTACGTATTGTAAGAGTGGTGATTTTACTATATGTGATGCTTGCCTACATCCATGTCTGTTTAGTTTGGGTTTGTAATTAATTGCATTTAATTGCATATGTTATCTCTTCCTTTGTACGAATATGCAATCCAATAAAGAGTATGAAAACAAAAAAAGGATAAACCTTTGCTCAAGAGCGAAATCTCGGCCACACTCAGTGATCTTTTTGATAAATTAAATATAAGGATAGTACCTACACTACCATCACTAATCTGGGCGTCTGGGTATCTATCGGACAATGTGAAGTCTTTCTCCGTCTCTTGCGACCCCAAGATTGATTCCTTTGTGGAAACTCTGGTTGAAACATGGGGGGGGCATGAAATGGATGGCCCTGCCAGTTCGGGGGCCCTATCGGTTACATCAAGTGGCCAAAATTGTTCATCCCATAAGGGGGAAAGGGGGACGGTGGAGAAGGCATATTCATATTGTGTAGCCATGGTTGCCCCCGAGTGCCACCTTTCTGATCCTGTCTCTGGGGGTTCTGAAAAA
>JAWWME010000034.1:0-14739 GCA_035047425.1 Eurycea quadridigitata
CCTAGCATCCCTTAATGAGCTGACTAAATCAGTCACTGGCTTGACCAAGTCCGTAACTGACTTCATGGACAGCAAAAGCAAAATATTAATGGGTTTGAAAAAGACAACAGATGACATACAAAGTGAAATTAAAGATCTCAGAAAAGAAGTAAGCGCCCAACATATAGCCACCCGATAATTAACTTTTGAGACTAGATCTACTCTGGATGGGCTAATGAACAATCAGAAGGTTCTCTGCGATAGCCAACATCTTATCAAAGAGACATCATCTGAATGCCTTAAAGTAATACAAGGTGCATCCAGCAAACTAGCGCGCCTTAGAGGAGCTAAACAAGTAGCAATAACAAATGGTTTAGTTAAGCAACTGCCGTGTCCCTCTGTAAAAACAAGTACTATGTCTGCAGAAACTACCACACTAAAAACAGCTGTAAATCTGGTGTCTTGTAATGGCGCTCTTGGCACTAGTCAGATTGCTACTGTTGTTGCTCCTAGTAAGAAGCCTGCCAATGAAATTGTACTTAATCAGAAAAATACCCAAGTAAACCAAAAAAGGAAAAAGGTAACATTACCTGATAGGGCCAATCTAGGATCCAAATCAGCGAAACAGGGGCTGTAAAATTATCTGAACCTAGCACTAGCAGGAGAGCCACTGCACCCAAAAGGAATATTGCATAGAAAATATACAAACAGAGAACTAGTAGCACCAAACGTGAAGGTGACAACTATAGTAATTACTTGGTTTTTACTCCGATGCACATGTCTAAGAGGGATAGTTATGAAAGGGGAATATACTTTAACCGTTCTGCCTTTTTGGCCATGTGCAGCACTATCCCTATGTTACAGCATATTAAAAATCAACATCTGCTCGAAGTGGAATTTATTGAGGGAAAAAGGGGAAAAATTGATATCACCAAGATAACCTTCATTGACAACTTTTGCAGTAGAAAAATACCTGAGCAAACTCACGCATTTAAGGAAAAGGGGATAGAAGTCTTGACCTCTCCTGTAAAACAAAGCCCTGCACTGACAGCTGCAGATATTGTCAATGCATATTTGCCAAATAAGTGCACAACCAAAATTCGCCATATATCTGATCATGATGATAGTAGCTTAGCAGTGACCTCGAAAGAGGAATATGACTCCGAATATGACGACCTGACCTCTGAGACAAATTCATCAGATGAAGAGTAGCATAATAGGATTATTATAACATCCTGGAATTGCAGTGGGTACTTCAGGAAAGGTGGCCTGGTATCGCATGCTGAACTAACTGAACACCATAATAATAATAATAATAATAATAATAATAATAATAATAATAATCTTAATTCTTATATAGCGCTACACACCCATAGGTCTCAGAGCACTGAATAACAGATCACATTATTATCCCACTGAGTGGTACTCAATTTATCGACCTCGGAAGGATGAAGGGCTGAGTTGACCCTGCCGGGATTCGAACCTGCCACAGCAGGCTGCGCACAGATGTCAAAGGCGAGCGCTCAACTCGCTGTGCCATCTGACCGGCTGATGCAGGCAAGGGCTTGGGAGCCGCGATCGCCAACCTCTGGAGTTCCGACACCCAGGTCTGTCTCGCCCAAAACAGAGCGAGCATGATCATTGTTGCCGAACAAGACCTCAGCTTGAGCAAAGGGAGGGAGGAAACGCGTACACCAACCTGAACGACCAGTCGATCAGTAAGGCATCTCCCAGTGAATCTGCTTCCGGAAATCGGGAGGCGAACCGACTGCATTTCTTGTTGCGCGAAGTTGCGAATAGGTCTATCTCCGGGGTGCCCCAGGCCCGAAACACCGGGTCTAGGGCTCCCAGGTCTACCTCCCACTAGTGGGACTCTATGAACAGTCTGCTCAGCCTGTCGACGAGGCAGTTGTCCAAGCCCGCCAGATGGAAGGCGATCAGAGAGATGTCGTTCTCTATGGCCCAGAGCCAAAGCTCCTGGCCCAAGTGAGACACATTGTCCCCCCTGCTTGCGTATGTAATACATGCAAGCCGTGTTGTTGGTCAGTATCCGAACTACCAACCCTCTGAGGGAGGGACAGAACGCTTTCAGTGCTAGAAACACTGCCATGAGCTCCAGCACGTTGATGTGCCACTTGAGCTGTTCCTCTGACCACAATCCCTGGGTCTGTAGGGTCCCGCAATGGGCCCCCCAGCCGTCCTGGAAAGCGTCCGTGGTCACCGTGTGTGAGAAACAAGGCACCTGAAAAGGAATCCCCCGCCTCTAGGTGTGGTCGGAACCTCCACCACTGTAGAGATTCCTTCGCTCTCTCCGACACTGTCACTCGTACCGACCACGCTTGCGAGCGCTGGCACCAGGAGTCCGCCAGCATCTCCTGTAGGGGTCGCATATGGTGGCGACAGTGCGGGATGATGCAGATGCAAGATGCCATCATCCCAGCATGGAAGCAATCGTCCTCGCCGAGGCCGATGCAGACTCGCACAGACTCGTGGCTAGGGCCAGCATGTTCTCTACCCGCTCTTGGGAGGGAAACACCCTGCCCGACACGAAGTCGAAAACGGTACCCAGAAAGAGGACTCTCTGGCTGGGGACCAAGCAGGATAGATTTGCATTTAGCAAGAGTCCTAGAGACTCCAGGAGCCGGACACAGGTGTCCATGGCCCTCCGAGCCTCTTCGGGTGAGGCTGCTTTCAACAGCCAGTCGTCCAAGTAGGGGTAAACTTGTATCCCCTGCTGTCGTAGTGTGGCCGCCACTGGCGCCATACACTTGGTAAAAACTCTCGGGCAGACTTCAGTCCTGTGGGGAGATTAACCCTAGGGAGGAAAGGAATAGTAACACTCCTATTCTTTGATACAGTGTCGCTAGTCCCCTTAACCCCTTAAGTGAGGGTGACGAGACAGTCTCGTCATGAATGGACAACATGTGCAGCAATCCCTATGGGATTTAACATTGGCACAGTTCATTCCAATACCCGCAGTTAAGGGGTTAAGAAAGGATACAATCGCTATATTAATCCCTGTACCAGTCTTACCTATTCCAGTACCTTCTGAATTATTTTCTTTATTTTAAACATTAAACACAAGATGGGTTATCCTCCCTATTGATGAATGCCGTGGGGAAAGAACGGATGTGTTGATATATAGCTGGCACCCTATTGGTTTATTTGCCAGTTATGCACTTAATCCTCCAAACACGCTTCGCTTTATTGCTGATTGCATACGCTATTGACAAAGCATTCAGCATTCAATTGCTTTAACACTGAATTCCGGTCTAGAATGATCAGGCCGGTTGGATTTAATGATTTTATTACAAAAATAAGTATATTTAATTACAATATTTACAATAGAATATCTGATACATTTATTCTCCTGTTTGTTTTGTTTCTTTTTGGGTTTTGTTTGGTGGGTTGATTCAATCAGCAGTTCAATAGTATTCAATTACACAAGGTTCACGATTCTAAAAGTAAGGATTACAGTGCTTTCACTAAAGTGGCTCGCATGAAGAATTACAGTTGATTTTCAGGTGGCGGTGGAAACTGTTGGCACTGCAACCACTCGTTTTTCTACTTCACAGAAGTTTAAAAGTTCGGTTATGTTTTTTTTTAGAAAGCCCACAATGTTCTCAACAAGAATATCTGTTTGGTTAGTTTACATTCGGATTGGTAGCACAGTTCTAAAAGGTTACACAAACATAAAGAGCACGGTTTCTGCATTGATTTGACAATTCGGTTAAGACGATTGGCATGGCAACCGCTCGTTTTCGGACTTCCTACCCGTTTTTCGTTTTGTTTCTCTGGTAAGCCCTGATTCACTGCACGCAAGTACAGTGTTTGCTAGTTTGTATTTGGTTCAGTTGCGCAATTACAGGGTATTGTAATAACTTAAGAGAAGCTGGTGGTGCGCTTTTATTTCTTGCTAATCTAGGTTCTCTTCTCGATATCTATCAAGTAATTCACAGCAAAATCACACATGTATGAATTCTCCATAGGTTAAATATTTCTGTGTTCACAATTTTACAGTTGCAAGGTTAATTATTATCACGTTTGTTAATTATTTTACTGTCATCACACATAAAAATATTTCACTGGGTTGCGCTATCTTCTTCACCATGGAAGGAGGGAAGGAAAAGACAGGATTGTAAAATGTTATCACATTTACGTTCGATTTACAAATTATTGATCGATCCTCTTTGAAAGTAAGGAGGAGAGAAGAAATGCAGGTTAAAACACCCTTTTCCCCTAAATTCCAATATAATCTATTCACAGTAATTACTTTAAGACACAGTTCAATTTTAGCATAAGCCTAGAAAAAAAGCTAACAAAGCACATGGCTTACTAACAGTTCCGCTAGCCTGGTTATTTACGCTAACACACGGTTTACTTATTCAATACGCTAATTCTATTTACCTTAGAATTTCTGGCTTAGGTACATGCAGCGATCAGCGAAAATCCCTCAATGTCCGCACGGTCTGGTCAGGCAATGGACTGGTCTGGACGGACTGGTCTGGACGGAGTGGGCTTGGAACGGCAGGCTACCCTTGGGGAAGAATCCTGGCTCGCTGGTGCATCGATCGCTTCGTGGTTTACCGAATTGTTTTTAAGAGCGCAGCATGAGCTGTTTGGCACCCCCTCAAGGTCAACGGACCTTGCCCTGCAGTTTAGAGTCTGCAGGCAGAACCGGAGGGCAGAAATCTGCAAATCCGTGGTAAATCCCCTCCTCAGTTCGGTGCTGGATGAATGGATTTTAAAGGTTGCCTATGAGAAAAGGCGGTCGCAGGATAAAGTTCTCGCATCAGCAAGATGCAGTAGAAAGTTGTCCCCAAAGATTTTAGTTTCTCAGCGGTTCCAAAATAGCGCCTTTGCAGAGAGGCCCCAGGTTGGTTGCAGAAGAGGGAAGGGCCTCTTCTTTCTCTTTGGGTTGCAGGTTAAAGTTGTGCAGGTCAGGATAGCAGGCAGGAAAGTGAGCGAAGAATCTGAAGATCTGACTGACCTTCCACTTTCTGGGTTTCTGATTATATAAAAAACTCCTTCTGTTATCGCGCCTCTATGGGCGGTTTTCTGGTGACATCATCGTACTCAGGAGGAAGGAACCTCCCAACTTTATCTTTCTCTACTCTATTTCTTAAGTTTCAGAACACCCATTTCTAGGGAACGCACAGATTTCAGACTATACTCCGATTTTATCATTTAAAAAGGAGATTACAAGGATTTTTGATTGGAGTTTGTGCGATTCCTAGAACGAAAGTTACATAAAAATGGGTTTTTTCGGGGTTTTAGGATTACCCTACGCGCTTGACGCTTGCAACAGATTTAAAAGATATCCCTGCCGATCGCATTATTTTATTTAAAACTCTTAACTATTAATCTCCAGGTTCTATATCGTTCGCAAGTTATAGGGGTAGCTAGGAACAAGGGAATAAGCTACACTCAACGTGATCACATGGTCTCTCTTGGCACTAATACTACCGAATCTCACAAGTTTGGTCATTATTACTGAATTATTACGGATTCTATAATATTTCCACAGTAGCGGTCGCTATTGCCCACAATATACTTCTTACTCTCAACAAATGGTCATCTTGTAGGACA
Source organism: Eurycea quadridigitata (assembly GCA_035047425.1). NCBI lineage: Eukaryota > Metazoa > Chordata > Amphibia > Caudata > Plethodontidae > Eurycea > Eurycea quadridigitata. Next base: position 5,569 of record JAWWME010000034.1, read on the forward strand.
AACCCTTCGTCTATTTCTGTTTTTGGTTTTTGTGGAGCAGTGGCTGGGAAAATCTAGTTTCAGTTTTGTTTCCCAGGAAAACAGAGCCATTCACACTTACGCGCTAATTGCTAGTTTGCTGGTTCTGTTGTGTGATGGATGGGCCTTCTCCCTTTGAAGATGGGCCTGGAAATGCAATCTCATCTCACTATCTCAGACCGGCTGGCATTCTGCTAATCAGAATAACTTCCAGGCCTTGGATCTGGAGTTTCCTCTTTGAAGTTTCGACCCCCAGTGCGTCATCACATTTGGTCTGGATGGGGGCTGCTTGGGAAAGTTTCTTTTTCTGCCCAGAGACAGAGTCTGTTTCTGAAAAGTTGTTTTTCTGAGCTCAGGGAAGGACTGGGTTCAAGAATTAAGGTTACAGGCTACTTTCGATTGCTGGATTAATGTCCCCATTCACTATGATCACAAGAGGATCAATTCATTTCAATTCCATTGCAATTAATTGTTAAGTCCCTAACCTATCTCGCTCAGATCAGGGTCCCACCCGGCAGGGCCACATCACTGAACGGATTGGTATAATCGCTACCAATTTTTCTGCTAACCTGCCCGTGCATAGAAAAAATTCATTAAGTCGAACTCCGGGTACGGCCAAAGTTAATGAATGCATCCTGCAACGAAGGCTTGTTTCATCAACCGATGTCTAGTTCTAATATAAATTGGTCACATATGGTCCAGCAATCTCTCATGATTAATACTGGATTTGGTCACTATGCTGTTTCTGGTTACTATCATTTTCGATTACATTAATCCACCTTATTCCCCTCACAAGCAGGTGCGCTACTCGCTGGGAGGTTTTGGTCGCTTGCGCAACTACTCTTGCTTATAACTTTGGGTGGGTGATAGATACAGTGCGCATACTTTCAGGATATGCTTTGAATATTGCCACCTTGCTACGTATCGATTTTGAGCTCGATCGGACAAAGTTGACAAACCCCGAGTTTTCCCATATTTAATTATTTTACGAAAATGTTGAGTTACTCCTATCGATTGCTGGGATTGAACTATAAGGGTTTCTAAGACTTTGTACGCTGCCAGAATCTTAAAATCTACATCGGTTACCAAATTATAGGGTTTTGAAGTTATGTAAGGGTGCAGCGTAGGCCTTTGCCTTCGGTTAACATCGGTTTGCATGACGGTTATGACAGGGATTCCCATCAGGTTAGTTTGAATGACAAGTTCGAATTGCTACCCTTACAGGGTTATGGGTTACATTGTTGCACATTCCTATTCTTATGTATCCACCTATGGGACCACCCCCTACAGTCCGAACGGCAGTAACTGGAACTGAAAGTGACTGTCTCCCACCCTGAACCACAGGAGGCACTGATGGGAGGGGAGCATGGGGACATGGAAATAAGCATCCTTTAGATCTATAGATGACATCCACTCCCCCATGCTTACCAACGGTATCACAGATTGCACAGTTACCATCTTGAAAGGTATGCAGGAAACATTTTTGTTCAGCCTCCTTAAGTCTAGAATGGGCCTGAACCCCACACCCCCTTTCTTTTCTATCAAGAAATATCTGGAATAGACGCCAAATCCCTCCTGCGTCAAAAGGTACCTGGGAGATGGCTCCTTTCTGTTGCTGCTCCTGTACTTCGTCCAGCAGGGCCTGTAGGTTGACATTCATCACAGGACCTGGTAGGCTCTCTCGAGGGGCAGTCTTGAAATCGATGGAGTGGCCCCTGCTGATCACCTCCAGTACCCAGGCGTCGCTGGTGATCGCTCACCACGCCTGGAGCCGCTGCCGCAATCTGCTCCCCACATCCAGTGACAGCTGTGGTGGGGAGGGTCAGAGGTAGTCATTGTGAGGCGGGCTTGGACAGGCCGGCTCCATCGCCCGCTCCTTGCCGCCGCCCTCTTCTTCTGGGGGTACTTGCCCTTGGCCCCCTGGCGCCACTGCTGCTGTGGCCATCTCTTGGTTGGAGTATTTGACCAGGGCAGACCTGCCTTTCCCGCTCGCATTTGAGTTGCGAAAGGAAGGCTTCTTGGGCTGTAGCGCTCTGAGAGCCTTCACGGATTCCAACTCGGCCTTGATGTCCTTCACGGCCGAGTCCACACCAGAGCCGAAGAGGGTAGCACCATCAAAGGGCATGTCTGTCACCTTCTTTCTGATCTCTGAGGGGAACCAAGACGAGTTAAGCAATGCCTGGCGTCTGAGGCAGACTCCCCCCGCCATGGTACGGAAGCACTGGTCTGCCACGTCCAGGGCGGCCTTCAAGGTCTGGTTGGAACATAGTCTTCCCTCTGTCAGGAGGTTGGTGGCTTCTTGCTGTCGCTCCACTGGTAGCAGAGGGACGAGGGACTCCCAGCTGTCCCAAAGCTCCCCATCATACCTCGCGAGTACAGCCGTGGAGTTCGCCGCTCTCACAGTAAGGGAAGCGCCAGCCGACATCTTCCCCATGGAGTCCAGGAAGCGATTGTCCTTCTCGGTCGGCACCAAGTTTGCAGCAGTCGTGGCTCCCGATCTAGACTTCCTCAGGGCCGTGGAGACAATGGGCGAGTCCGGTGGAGGCACCCCTCTTGGGCACATCGCGTCTGAAGACGCTGCCTTATACTTTCTCTCCTGCCGCACTCCTGTGGCAGGGGACGAGGAAAGTGTCTTCAAAACATCAAGCCCCTTATTCCATATAAGGGGGTTCAATGGAATCCCGGTCACCACCCTTGAGCTGGTCTCAAGCTTGGATGTCAGGAAACTCGCCTGCACGTTCTCCTGGGGCAGGGTGATGTCGAACCTGGCGGCTGCCCTAGCCAGCAGGTCCGTGTAATTCGTCGGGTCATCCGGCAGGGAAGGGATGGGCCTCACCGGGTCTTCCCCTCTCGATTCAGAGTCCGTCGGGTCCTCCCAAGGATGTGTCTCGCTGTGGGGTGCCCGGGGCCGCTGGCAACTGGGTGGGGGAGCAGGGGTCAGTAAGTTTCGGGCCTCCGTCCGGAACTGTGCCATCAGGTCTAGCATATGGGCCTCGCTCTCCCTCACCAGTTTCTGCTCCCAGGCCTGTTGTAGTCGGTCCACCTCGTCTTGGTGATCCAGTAACATCTGGCTGATCCGATCCAGCAGGTTGGAACCATCAGCCGGTGGCGGGGATTGGGGGATGGAGCCCCCGCGCCCTCTATGTCCGTCGCCCCATGCCCAACTCCTGGAAGTGGCTTTCCACTTCCAGATCCGAAGAGGGCCGGAGCCCCAGCTTCGGGGTGATCCTGATGGGCGAGACCCTGAGGTCGGGAGCCTGGGACGTCCCCGCCGGGGTGGAAGTCTTCGTCGTTACCTCCTTGGACTTGGATGAGGACTTAGTCTGGCTGGACGTGGAGTGTCTCGATGATGATCCATCCTTCGACGCCCTCTTCGACGGTGTAGCAGACCTCGTGGATTCCGTCGATGAAGCTCTATTCCGTCGGTCGTCTCGGTGCTTCTTCACTGGCAAGGTCCCTCGCGACGGCGCCCAACGTATATCATACCTGGAGAGTGAAGGCAGGAAGCTATGGCTATCCTGCACACCTCCAGTCAACACAACAGGGTGACCAACATTTGGCAAGCCCCGGGTCGCGGAGACAGCCTCCCTAGATGAGGTCCTCTGGGGCGGGAGCCTTGGAGAAGTGGGCAGCCACTCATCTTCCAATTGTGCCTGGTCCTGTTCGACTGAAGAAATCTTCTTCCTATTCTTCTTCAGCTATCCAAAAAACGGTAAAACACTGTAAAAATACAGAGCACAACTCTCGGTCTCCCTGCTTCCAAAGTGGAGAAAGAAAAGTGAAAACACTGGGGCAGTGGGAGGAGTTGGACTGCAATGGGGCAGTGCCACTGACGGAGAACTCAGTGGGAGCGGGGTGTACTGTGTTCTACAGTCACTGCTGTGGAGGTACAGTGGCCAAGAGTGGTACTGCACCTTTTTCTCATTTATTTTTACATGTAATGTTTTCCATTGGAAAAACAGCGTTTTTTGTTTGTTTTTTCAGTGGTAAGTTTTTCTGGTCTCCCAGACAGGGTTGGGGGGATATTTCACATCAGCATTATGAATCTATATAAGATACAATACTGGTGATCTACAGTTACAGGTAAGTAACTAATGTATCATGGATATGGCGTGCTTCACATCAGCATTATGAATCTATATAAGATACATAATACTAGGTGATATAGACTGTTTCCCAGAATTCAGCGCCTGCTGCAAAGGCCGTACCCACGTTGCGCTTGCACTACACACGCTCGCACCGCACACACACAAACAAACAGCCAGGCGCGCTCTCTCTCAACACCATCACTACAATTTTTTTAAAGCGCTGTCCACCCGCCACCTCCCTCAACCCTCACCCCTCACCCGTCATGCGGCCTCCTTAACTCTCCCCTCCATCCGACCACCAACAACAGCATCCATCACAGCAAGGATTGCCAAACCGGCAATAGTCTGTGAAGAGGTCAAAAATAAAAAATCTACATAACGACGTGTATGCGTTACAAAATTAAATGTGTTAAAAAAAACATTTAAATGGCATTTTTATTTAAAAAAATGAAAGTTTCTAAAGGCGATAGAGACCTGGGGCAAGTCCATATAGTGGGTAATGGCCCTCACCGTTCTGGCTCCAGCCATAACCCTCCATATGGAACTGCCCACAGGTCTCCATTGTCACATTAGCACATTGTGGCACCCTCTCCCAGCCAATCAGAGTTCTCAGATTGAAGCATTTATCTGCCAGTAGAAGCAGATTTGTAGCAGCAAACAAAGCCACAAAGCATTTCTTTTTCTCTTATAAAATGTTAGATGCTGGTAGAACATTGTACTGATAGCGCTAGATTTTTTTTTCAGGGCTCCACCGTGAGATAGTTGCCACTAAAATGACTTAAAGACCTCGCCTTAGGCTTGGTCTTCAACTCCTTTTCAGGGCAACTAGCTCACGAGACATTCTTATAATATTCACTTTCTTATTTGATTGTTATAAAGTAAAGTAGTATTATAACTGGTTAGATATTTCTGCCTTTTGGCTTCTAAAAGATAGACATCAAAGTCAGGCTTCCAGATATTCCCTGTGAGGGCTTCCCAAAGAGGAGTTGTCACAGGCATTACTTTTCACGGCGTAGGTTGGACCATTGTTCCCCTTTGATCCTTTTTTGGGGATATCTCTTTGGCAGTTCCTTCTCCCAGTGGATGATGTCTGCCAGCAACTCCCTCTGCATGGGCAGTCCATTCTACAGCAGCAAACTCTTTCCACCTGAATTGTACAAAATCCCTCTTAACCAAACCCTAATGCCAGCATTTGCACACTCCTTTCCATGACACACCTAGCCTCCGAGCTGTGCATTTTTTAAGTGTATAAGTGATATTTTCTTGTATGTGTGTGAATGTATTGATTTTGATTGTGAGTATGTATGTTTGCGTGTATGCATTCATTTTGAATGTATGAACGATGTGTGCTTGTTTACCTATACGAATTATGCATTAACTTTGAATGTATGTATGTTTACTTGTATGCATGTATACATTGATTTTGAATGCAAGTGTATGCATGATGTTTGCCTGTTTGGAGTTGGGAGGAGATCAAGCATCTATAGGGTGGAAGAGACAGAGCGTTCATGGAGTGAGGAAGGTATTGTTAGATAAAGCGCATGTGACGCGGATGGCAGTGCTGATTCACCATCGGTTTCATGGATGCTATTACTGCTCTGAGCAGAAGTAACTTAATCGGGTTTTACTTAAGGCACGGTGAATCAGGCCCAGGTTTGTGAATTGGGCCTGACGGTGGGAGGGTGATAAGTAGTGGGAGTGTCTGGGTGGGGAGGGTGTTTAATGGGTTGAACCCTGCATTTTTTCAGCCATCCTCTGCCCTCTTTGTTGCATCACAGGGTAATTTGCATGCCAATACGTATGCCCGCACATGATGCGTTAGTGTCTTACAAAAGATACACAAAATTAAAAATTACCCACCTCTGTGTAAAGTTCTGTGTGCAATTGCACACACAGCGCTATTGCGCACAGATTTTTATTAATTGGGTTTACTAATGAGTAACATTTTGTTATGGTTACTCATAAGTAACCCATGAGAAAGATTTGTGAATCACCCTCTGAGCTCTTAACTTCCTGTCAAATGTTGAAATATGCACATGCCAGCCAGCCAATCTCGTGTTATCTCATTCACACAGATCTGCAAAAGTAACAGTGACAATTGATGGATTCTCCACTATTACATTATGCCGGCTGGGCACCGAAGGCTCAGGAGGGCACAACGGCCTGGGTGCAAAAGAGGCAGGGGCCTTGCTGGCTCTTTGCCTCCTAATGCTGGTTGCTTAAACAATAACATCTGAAGGCATTTTGTGAGGTTCTGTGAGGCGTTTATCTTTTTTAGTTGCCCCAAGAACAGTCACACCAGTGCTGTATCCACTTGTTAGCATACCTTGATCTTTAATATCTACAGTAATTACTCATGAACTACTTTACGCAAGAGGCAACTGCCGCATTCCTTATGTATTTCTGCTATTCATGTGACGACAATCAGCCATTCTTTTTGATATTCTTTTGTAATCAAATTTGTATCTGCAGAATTCGAATGTGGTTGCTGCTGTATGAATTGTACTACTTAACTCAAGAAGAGGCAGAGGCTCATAGGTGCTTCATGTATTTCGTAATTACTGTTCAGCGCCACCAAACCTCAATGAAACGAGAACCCCCAACCTTGGAGGCATAATGTGTGTGTGCGAAATAAACCACTGCATACAGGCCACCGACTGAGGGGCAGTACAAGATATTGCACATTGATTATATTTACCTGGCTGAAATGGCACCCTGGGCGAAAATGCCCGATGGCACCCCTTGAAGAGCTGGGGAGGGGGGGAAGAGACACAGGGAGTGGTTTAGCCCAAGCCAGCCCTGGGAAAAAAATAAGACCGGCCCCTCACTTTGGCATGCAAGCGCTTACAGTTACCGAGCGTGGGTGAGAACATGATTGCACCCCAATGCCCTCCTAAGAATTAAAACTTTTGTTCAACATGCGTTTACATTTTGCCATCATTCCGAGTGTGCAGTTTTTTTTATGCAAAAACATATTCAAGTGACTTATTCATCAAGTTATACCACTTAAAGACTGAATAAGCAGTTATAAATTCCTGCATTAACATCTTTCAAAAGATAAAGAAACTAAAGCACGTTTGGAAAACTTTGTTGTGGCAGTGGGTAATACTCCAGCGCTAATAATAATAATAATAACAACAACAACAACACAACATTTGCTAGGTGAAGCAGTGAATAAAACCACAAAACTCTCAAACCAATTGACAGATTTAAATTCTCACCTCGCCATTCATTAGTTTGAAAAACGTATCTAAACTTTGACAGCAGGTGACTGCGCCCTGGGCAGCCACCCAGCCCGCTGACCGCGAAAGTCAGGCCTGAACACATAATTACAATAAAAAACAACCTATGGTGTTATTGAGATTTGTGGGGCTAAACTACAAAAGAGATTTAAGCCGAAGAAGTTTTATATTTCATTCCAACTGAGAGCAATTGATACAGCAAAACTTTATATTTTGTGTCTGTGCTCTGTGCACTTTTACTACACCGCAAGGCAATCAATCATACAACGCTGCACATCGTGTGGTAAATCATGAAAACTAATCTTACATCATTGCTACGCAGCTAAATTGGTGCAATAAGCAGTGTATCGCGCCAGCCACTTCCTCGCTCGGCTGCATTTATTTGACAGACAGTTTCAATTATGGAGAATACTTACAATTAAATAAACTATGTTGAAGAGCAGCGAAGTAGCCCGATCTGATCTGTTTTCTTCAAGTTGCAACAAACGCGGAACTGCTCAGAGAATAACTCTGTCGGAGCAGCTCACAAACCGTGCGTAGAACGCAGCCAATGAGCTGTACCCGATGCGAAGAAGGGGAGGAATTAATCTCATCCTATCAGTGGGCGCTCACATCGCAGATGCAATAGACTGTGGGAATCCGCAATAACTTCTGTTTTCAAAAGGAATTGAGGTGTGCTAGAAGTGTCATGCTTTCAGGGAGCAGCGCATAAACCAAAAAATGAAAGGTCAAATAAAAACAGGCTTGGTACTGGGATCTGGCGAGTTTAGTATGATTACTCTGAACTACAGAGTACATTTTTATGAGATAAAAATGCAGGACTATGCCATATTTTCCAGCACTTTAATAGGGTTTGAAGAGTGAAAAAAGATTTTAAGTGAGAGAAGGGGTGTGTCAATATAGTGAATTACAGCACAACCCTTGTATTGTACTCCATTTGCAGACCGACCTTTGGTCAGATGGCGCCCTGTCGGGGGTGGTCACATGGGTGGATACGAAACAATAGGAAACGTGCAACAATGTATATCGTAACTCTGTTACAGTTCAAACCCAAATCTGTTACACAGAAACTTCATAGAATCCTGCTAACCCACGGCAACGCAAATCCCATGGTTAGCAATGGCAAAGGCCTAACGCGCAGAAATTCACTTTACAAACCACCATAACTCAGCAACAAACATATTTTCTGAGATTCTGTCAATGCATGGATTCTTAGAAATACTCAAAGAGTGATCTCTGCAATTTTGGAGTGATTTGGAGCAACTTGAAAATGACCGTAATTTACTGAATTAAGGTAAAAGGCCGTTTTCAACTTTCTCCGAATGGCCTGAAGATTGGTACGTAACCAGGTATCAACAGTGCAAATAACCACTGAAAAAGGACAGCTCTGTCCCTGCAGCCCAAGAGAAGTTACAGGCATAGTAAGGGGGTCATTACGACCCACTCGGTAAGGCGAGAAACCCGGAAAAACACCCGGAAAGTCGTTACCGGGTGTTTTACCGGGTGCCAAAACCGATCACAGCGATTATGACACGGCACACCCGGTATTACCGGGCGAGAACGTATCCGGCCGTTCTTGCCCGGTAATACCGGGTCCCATGGCACCTTCCGATTACAACTCGCTTACCGGGTGTCTGAAACCCGGTAAAACACCCGGTAATACCGAGTACCAAACCGGTTGGTCCACAGGTGCAGGTAATACCAGGCAACTCCCAGGACACCCACCTGGGAGTGTCAGGTGACCTGGAGGAGGGCCTATATAAGGCAGAACAGAGCCAGAGAGCTCATTCTGCAACAGGATGTCGGCAAGCCAACATCTGCAG
>JAWWME010000035.1:0-14698 GCA_035047425.1 Eurycea quadridigitata
TGTTGCAGCCATATGGGACGAGCATGGCGGTCGTCTGTTGGAGGGCTGGTCGTTGTTGTAGTGTTTTATATATATATGCCGGAATGATGTTTACTTTTGACCTGGTGTCTACCACTGCCAGTATGCTGCTCTGTGCTACCTTTATTAGGCACAAAATGTAGTTCCCCTCTTTTCCGATCATGTTGACCTGTGCCTTGTTGCCTCTTATTGGTAGCTGTTGATTTTGCTCTACTATTTCGTCATATGGTGGTTGTTCATATTCGTGGTGCTCGTTGGCTGGTTGGTCATAGCATGGCGTCATGTCTTCCAACGAGTCCTCGGGGGCCATATATTCTTCTGGTGCTATATGTTGTTCCACTTCCTGATCTGCATTCTCTTTGCTTTGTTCGCTGTTGCTTGGGTATTGTTGATGGTGTGCATTGTTTCCTTCCTCATAGTTTGGCATTATGGCCCTGATGCTCTGCCAGCGTGCTTGACGGGGTGTCAAACTTTGTGGTTGTGTGCTGTTTGGCTATTGTGACATGCATAAGCGTGCAAAGTGGTTTATTTTGCCAGTGTCCACAGACATGTCCTCTTGCTGGGCAGTCTTCGTGAAATTGGAGTGGATCTCCACAGTTTAGAAACATTCTTCTTTGTGGGCGATATGCTTGTTGTGGTGGTGGTCTGGCTTTCAGTGCAAGGTAACAGGTGAGGAGTATTAGATGGATATCTCTAAGGCCAGGAGATGGTCTTTAAATAAATTTGAGCCTTGGCAGGGAGCCAGTGGACTCACTCTAGCCTGCAGAGATGTTGTCTCACCTACCAAGACCAGTTGCAGCTCTGCTTGCATTGTTGGTACTGTTTGCAGTTTCAAGCTTCTTCTTGGAAATGCCTACATAGGAGTAGAATACGGATGTCTAATTTGGCCACAGAATATTGGGCCCGATTCAGGAAACTTTACAATGGACTTACAAATTTGTAATTCTGTTGTAAGTTTACTATCGTGTAAAATGGATTCTTGATCCCTGCTGCGCAGCTGCGCCGGAATTGCGCAGCTGCGCCGACCCAGCGCACGTGCGCAGAGCCGGCGCACATGCGCACGTCGGTTTTACAATTGCTCACGTTACCACGCTCAGACGACGTGAATCCGTTGTAACTACTTACAACGCGAAGGGAGTGGCCGAGTTTGCCACATACAAATTAGTCTTGACATCACACAAATGGGCGGAGGATGCCTGCATGTGGCTGAAAAAGGCAGGGTTTACACATCATAACCATGCCCCCTCCAAAACACACCTACACAGACCAACACACCCACTTTTACACCACAATTCACGAACCATTTTTACAAAGCCTGCCCATTTGTAAATGTCTTGTAAATCTATTGTAACTTACAACAGCCATGTGCTGTTGTAACTATAAAAGCTCCATAGGAAAAAGCAATGCTGCAATCATGTCTGCACCGGCAACACAGTGGACGCATATCAATGCCAGACGGATGTTCAGAAGGCGCAGGGCTGCTAACAACCGGAGGGTGAAGATATATCGAGTTCGCCAAACACTTTTTCAAATGCCTGATGAGGAGGTGTATCAGCGCTTTCGCTTCCCTCCTCACATCATTTTGGAGATGGTGCAGGAGTGGACCCCTCATTTACTTGCTCCAACACAGCGGGAATCTCCAATTCCACCACACACCAAGGTGCTAGCTGCACTTCATTTTTTTGCCACTGGGTCATTCCAGCATACCAGTGCCGCTGTGGTTGGAATGTCGCAATCCAGCCTGTCACGCTGCCTGTGGCAGGTGGTTGCCTGTCTGGAGGCGAGTGCACATAGGCACATTTCCATGCCAGACACCCCAGCTGAAATCCAGCAAGTTGTGATGGACTTTTATGCCATTGCACACTTCCCTGGGGTCATAGGTGCCGTGGATGGGACTCACATCCCACTACAACCACCCCGAATGCTGGAGCACCTGTACAGGAATCGCCATCACTGGCATTCTATAAATGCGCAGGTGATCTGCGATGCACATGGGGTGATACGCAACGTGTATGCCAACTTTCCGGGTGCAACACATGATAGCTACATCTTCACCCACTGCAGTGTTGCACGCCAGATGGAAGCAGGAAGATATCCCAACCTCTGGCTCATTGGTGAGTACCTAAAAACTAATAACCTACACACAACTAAATGGCCATCGTTATTTCTAATTAGAAAGTCACTATACAGCCTTGCATGCATGCTCCAACCTCTGCACATACTCCACATAAAGGCACACACAAAGACATCCTCACTTTTAATATTAAAATCAGACAACACTCATGCCAACTAAATCACATAACACTACCAACATGCATACACTACACATCTCTTAATACACATTGCTGGTTACAACATAGACTGTTATCTAAACCAGTGTATATCGTATGCTGCATGCAATACATATATAACAGTAATACGCTTCATCCTGACCTACCAAACAAACTCACACACAGACACTTGCACACAAGCACACACTTAGCCACAACCACGACATCACACATATGCCATTACCTAACCAACCATGCACACAGATTGCAAACACTTACACCTGACTATCACCATGCTGAAGACATTGTACACATGAAATGGCCAAAATACATACACACATACACTACACTGAGGTACTTATATGTGACCCACACATGTCCCTCTGCGTGATAATAATTTGGCTTTCACACAATGTCACAACCATATGCAAACCACACCATGCACATTTGTTATCACACTGCTATGTAAAGTATGTAACGTAACCGTTACGTGTCATCCTTATATAGGTGATGCTGGATACCCCCTGCGCAAATATTGCATGACACCAATACGAAGACCTGCAACACCAGCTGAGGTAAGATATAATTCTGCCCATTCTCATACACGTTGTGTAATAGAGCGCACCTTTGGCATCCTGAAATCGCGCTTCAGATGCCTAGACCATACTGGTGGTGTATTATTATATGCACCCGACAGGGTGTGCAAGATATTTTTGGCATGCTGCGTCTTGCACAATGTGGCTGTGAGACGGGGTCTGCAGGTACCGGTCGCACAGGGACTCCGTCCACATCCTCAGCCCCAACATGTCAGGGCACCAGCAGTAAGAGACGCAGGGCTGGTGCAGCGTGACCATCTCATCAGATCCTACTTCCGTTGACGAAGACTCTAGTGTCCTGATGTGGCTAGCATGCCCAATATGCATGGATGATGACAATTGTGGCATTGTACGTTCGTATGAACCACAACTATTTGACATGCACATTGGCACAAATGATGCAAGCCCCCGGATACAAGTATGTGTAACAAAATGTACTTATGCATGCATAACAAGGTAACCTCTTGCCAACATCAATGTGCATTTAATGTTATACTGTTCAGACTGTATATGCAACAATCTCCTATCTCAGTGCCAGTTATGAAGTAACAACTGAGGCAATGTGGAACTAATAACATATAAATTAGCAATGTATGGTCAAAGCTCGTAATATAAATGCAAGCTCATCTACGTTTTGAACAAGGCACTGCACATGCCATCTCACAGAAAGATCTCAGTATATCATATATTCGTGATTAATAGCAACACATATATCACCATTCTCCAACACCATTACACATCAACTCTTGCATGGTCCACTGGGCACCCACATGCCAATACTTTCACAAACTGCAACAACACATACAACACTTGTGAACTCTTGACATTTGCCATCACGCATAGTCAATTGACAGAGTATTAACCTGTCATATCTATTTGCATTGTCATGTTATCCCGCAAATAGACAGTGTAAGCTCATGCTACATGTGATGGTGGAACAAATGAAACATGCACACACCAACATACAGAAACATGAGGCCAAGTGGTACAAGTTTGCTATACTAACTGCCACGTTAGACTGAACTTGCAGTTGACACTATCTGTCACAAGACAGTTAAGAGCAGTGTTTGTCCAACACTTGTCATTCTGGGTGAGGACCTGCAGCACCATTGGTATCTTCAATAACAGCCAGTGCACATGTGTCACAAAGGGCACAATGTGCCCATGTGTCTCCAACATTCCTGAACACCTATCTCTTTGTACTTCATGACATACAGGTTCTGCTGACTGCTGGCCAAGGATCCATCATGTATTATTGTACATAATTTTTGGTGTAGGGTGTTGCTTAAGTCACACAACCCCTGGCTGTGATGTGGCACTTGTGGATATTACATATTAGAGATGCTTTGTGATAGTTGCAAGGGTACATATTTTATTTGTACCATGCTTACATGGTAGCTCATGACAGTTTTTGATTCCCTTTACCATGGTAAGAGGTGTGCAGTTAGTGCTTGCGTGAACACTCACTCCAACTTAATACCGTGAATGTCGTGTAGGGACTTCCAGAATGCTGGGGCTATAGTGGGGAAGGAAGCACTCCTTGCTGTTAAAAAATACTATGCTATGCTTTTAGAGCAAGTGCTCCCTGTTGGAGGGGAGGATCGTCATGCGTACATGACGGATTACGGCGGGTAATACATACTTGGTTGTGTACCATGTGAGGCAGTGGCGGCTGATGGCAAGGGACGTCTAAAGGATCATTTAGTTAACACACACACAGTGGAGTGTAAAGGCTGTTGAAGGGAAAGAGAAATGGGGTTTTATTGGTCTTGATTACTGCAGTAGCACCATTACCATTCAAATTACATAAGTAACAAGGCACAAAGGCACATACAACTACCGCTTAGGCATGTATTTCAGTTCACATGTGCTAACACCTTTGTAAGTAGGGGGTGTCGCCGTGAATGTGTAGCCATGAGGTGGCACTTAGCAGTGTTGCACAATGTGGACCTTACTTTCATCAATATGAGGGATGAGTTTGACTACAGAGGGAGGGCATTGTAAGTCCAACATTTGCATGTTTTATATAGTTGCAGTGCTACCACCAAGTGAACCAGGGAGATGCGGTAGTTGGTTGGGTGTACACATAAGTAGTAGTCAGCAGCCGTAGCCAGCAAGTAAACTAAAGTGCTGTATCCAGACAACTAAACGGCAGAAGAAGTGAAGGTCCCACTTGCAATTGCCTATTGTATATATTAACAACACTTATTGTACATTCCACACCAGCACGTAACACTCTCAAGCTGTGTACACAGGTCAACACAGGCCATATTACCAAACCATTGGCAGTAAGTCTGACATTCATCCCTACACCCTGCATCTCCTCGAAGTGTTCACCAATGCCACATTGGAATGAAACACGTGGGGTCAAATATATGCAATTACATTATCGAATATACATTTGTACCTGTGTGAGCTACACATTATTACATCAGTACTTACATCTCTACAATCCATGGCCACTACAATTGCAACAAACATGTCATAAAAGTAATGGCAGACATACTTTGATACAGGGCACAACTTTTACGCCATAAACCATTTTTATTATAACATAACCTTAGTGTTAAACAACACACATATATAAATTAAAGGCAGTAGTACATGAACTGAGTCCATAACCAAAAAATGGTGTGGTAAGAAAAGACAAGGACATCACAACATTTCAGGACTATGCGTGCTTTCGTCACTCTCAATGTTACGAGTTGTTTGGCTCACATGTGACCCTGATGTGCCCACACCAACAAGACCAGATAGTGTGGCACTGGTCTCAGTAAAGGCGGCTGACACAGTGTCACTAGTACCAGTGACCACAGCACATACTACATTATCCGGTGAAAGAGGTGTTTGTTGGGCATACCGGGGACCAAGGAGATTAGGTGTTGAGGAGTCATGTGACACCCCACCCTCACTGATACAGCGGAATGATGGTGGTGTTGATAGTACCACTTCGCCATGGGTATATTGAAGCCCCAAAGGGTCATGGTGACGAGACAGTTGTGTGACCCTATTGCGCTCCAAGGCAAGCCTCTGTTCCTCCAATCGCAGCCTCTCCTGCTCCATGTCCCTTCTCTCCTTCTCCAACTCTGTCTTCTCCCTCATTTCTGCAACCAACTGGCGCAGCAAATCCACAACCCCACGATCCACCTGCAATTTTTCACGACAGTATGTCGCCATGTCGCCTCTGAAGTCCGCCAGAGTTGACTGCATGGCCTGCAGTGATGCCTGGTGTTCCCGTTGGAGGTCCTGGAATGTCTGGTTCCACTCCAACTCCTGTTCTGACAGGCCCCTTGTCCTGGCCCGTCGAGCCCTACGTGGCCTTTCCTGACCCTCCACTATTGGCTCAGGAGCCTCCACAACAGGAGATTGTGGTTCAGGCTCAGCAGGTGATGCAGGTGGAGGTGTAGGAGAGCGCAGATTTGGAGACAGGAGAAGGTGCAGATCCTCTACAGTGATCAGTGTCTCGTCAAAGCTGGCTTGTGGTGCCATTGACCCCTCTGCAGAGGATTCCTCGGTGGCTGGCACAAGAACCTCATGCTCCACCGATGGAACAGAAGGTGGAAATAATAGTTCTGCCTGCATTTGCCTCCGCTTTTTTTTCTTTAATGGCATTGCGAGAAAGCGCACAATGTCCTCAGCATCCATGCCGTCCAGATTGGGCTCTCCTTCCTCCGAGCTTGACTGTATGGCTGGCCCTCCGGGATCAACGTTAGTAGAAGCAATGACTCGTGAAACAGAAGCACCATGACCTGCATGAAAGATAAGGCTTCATTATCACACGGCTAAATGTGAAAATTTACACTTTATTATACACTTGTAAAGGATCTAATTTAATGGACTGGCTTGCACAGTCGGGTAGTAATGGCCATTACTCCATCATTGCATGTGCAACAGCCCTCCTCTCATACAAATAATAACCCAAACCGGTGCATTCAAAAAACATAGGTGGGACCTTACCAATAACAAAAAGTATCCTTGGAACAGAGACATGCAGCCTATCACACTGTGTGTGCATGCAAAAACTGTGCAAAATATTACAGAAACAGCCACATACATTATACTGTCATGGCCTCACAAAGATACATGTATGAAATTGATTGTTTCATGTATTGGTAGTTGTAAAAAAGTATACATTTTGTGAACCGTGAGTATTGTTTCATTTGGTTAGTGCACAATGCTTTTCATATATATACAGCAAGGTAGTTTCTGTATGTGTACTCATAGGCATACACTGCTGTGTGTTGTAGGGACAGTATGACACCATTGGAGGCTACATCCTCAGTCTGATACTGATGAGACCGTGCATATCCACGCACATGCAACTGAAACAAAAGTAAAATCTTTAATTACCGTGAGCTACTGTGACCCTTGATGGTACTGCAACCACATTGGACGGTACACCTTGTGCATGGCTAATTCTTGATGGACCTGCACCATCTGCAAAGAAAAACAATGTGTCACAGAGGAAAAGCCTGCAGCCTAACACATATTGCAGCATCCTCACTATGAGGGTCGTGACTGTAGAAAATAATGTGACTCCACAGTTACAGATGTTGCATGCAATATGAACACATGTTCAGGTACAGCACAGCAGCACAAACTGCATCAGGTTGCTCTCTACACACATACATGACAACGGCGGTATCGGCACTGTGCACAATTACAAAGGGATATGTGTGTTACAGCAACTACATGGCTAATGTACTCCCTCTATATCTAGTAAGTATGTAATTATTGTACAAAAAAGGATTAGCAAATCTATATCCTTACCACCTAATGTATCACGCGATGGCTGCTTGCTGCGACATGTTGTCGTTGTATGTCCCTCAATAGAGACGTCTGTGACAGTACTGAGTGAGATGTAACCTGTAGACATAATAACACATCCACATATGTGTCAAAGTGACAATTGCATCAAACAATTACAATCCACATTAAAGTGCAGCACAGTGGGTACACAAGATGAGAGTACGGAGTAATGCCTAACATTAATCAAGCGTTGAATGACATGTAATTGCCAGACCTGTATGCATTTTTCTATGATAGTAGACCTAACTATAACCTCCATGTCACTGAGTGTAACACTATAGCATTGACAATATCTCACTACAGACAGGTATACATACACGACCGATATACTGGATAGCACACTTGCCTGGATGTGATGACTCTGTGTCTTGCTGACCCAGTCCCTCAATCATGGTGGAATCAATGAGGGCAGCCACCTCACGCTCAGTCTGACTCAGCAAACTATAATGCTGCGAAGGGCTCAATCTAGACCGGATTAGGGCCTCCTTAGAAGCTAGTTTCTTCACCCGCACCTATAGGATGTGTATTATGATAAAATCTTGAGGTACTGAATACCTACAGTGGTCACTTACAGTTGCATTGCTAACATACAACATGCATTTTCAAGGAGACATACATGACACATGATGGGACATATGGTCGAAGCAGACATTGACATGACAACAATTGTAAATCTCTCTAAGGCATCATGAGGACATAAATGAACAACACATGTTTGTGAACTAACTACATTTAGTATAGAGCACAAAGCAGAACACCTGTGAAAGTAACCCATGTCACATTACAATACGACTTTTCATAATGTCCTGCATGCAGCCATTGAACACAACTAAAAATAAGACTACACAGTACTGTTTGGACGGGTGCAGGCAGATGTTTGCAGCCACCGAGTGTACAACATAAAACACGCATGTTAAACACACGGAACAGGCGTCACCTACACATTGTAACATGACCTACAGGCCATGTACACTCACCTTTACGTCCTGCCAGCGGCGCTGCACCTCCGCAGTGGTACGCATCTCGTGACCCAATGCGTTAACATTGTCACGCAGCCGCTCCCACAGAACCTCCCGCTGTGCCGGAGTGGTGTTGTGCCCATGGGCACCAAAGAGATCATCATGGTGCCTGATGACAAATCTGACCACCATGTCATTTTCTGCATAGGAAAAATTCTTCTTCCTCTCCTTCCTCTCCTTGCGGCCTCTTGCAGGGGCAGACATGTCAGCAGAGAGTTTCACGGAAAGTAACAGGGATTGCGTATCTAATGAATGTGGACAATGGAAAAGATCCAAGTTGACCTCAGCAGTAGAAACAGCCAACTGAGGTTTGTAAGTAGCTGCTTTTATAGACCCACAAGGCAACACCTGCCACACCAGCATAATTGAGTGCTGGGGCTGTGGAATACTTAATTAGGAGTAAGTACACATGTGTATGCAATGGCTTAATTTTGAGGGTATGATTTTTTTCACCTGTTTAGGGTTAGTACTACCATATATGGTAAGTGGGAGTTAATACGAACAAATTGTCATTTTGCGAGCGCAGGTGCGCACGGCGTATGCGCACTTGCGTTCGGGTAAAATGACTCGAGCGCAAGTGTGCCGAGCCAGCGCATGTGCGCCTCATTAGCCGGCAACTCGAGCGCACATGCGCATTACTCGTGCGCATGTGCGCAGGGGTAGTGTCTCGTTGAGCGCAGATGCGCCGGCCCGCCGCATGTGCGCTCGGGTCATTTTTCACGGGCGCAAGTGCGCATATTTCGTGCGTACGTGCGCCGGTGTAGTGTCTCATTAGCCCCTACATAGGGCCTGCCACACTTCCGGCTGCTTCAGCACGTGCCTCACTGACTCTGTTCTCGAGAACCAGACATTTGGATCTGTGGCTGAGAGGTACATCAGTCATATTACTCAATTGCTATGGCAGACTCATCCTCTGATGGGGCAGGTCAGTCTTCCAGGCCTGTGAAGAAGATGAGGGCACCAAACTTTGTTGGCAGAGAAATAGATGCCATCACGGATGGTGTCTTAAATCACTATGACGAGCTTTATGGTGCTAAAAGTAGCACCACATCCATTACCAGAATGAGAGAGATCTGGAACACCATTGGGTCAGCTACCAAGGCCATTCTTGGAATCGAGAGACATTGGAAGTCCATACGGAGAAGGTATGCATTTTATGTTCGGTTAAGCATGCATGCAAGATGTTGCCATATGTGTGTGTGATTGCAGTGTGGAAGTGGCATCTTGGATCAATACATATTAGTTATTAGTAATCCATGTGCATTGTGGACTGTCAGTAAGAGTGTCCTGACCCTCTTGTTCTCCATTTGTAATGTAATGGTATATGGATGGCATTACAAAAACTATGTTGTGCCAACACATGAGTGTAGATTATGAACCTTGCCTCGGACAGTAACATGTTGCACACATGAATGTTGATTTCTGCAACTCATCTATGTTGGTGTGACGCATATGTGCATGGATGTTGAGTTCATGCTATACAGCATGCATGTTTTATGTTATGCATTGCACCTTGCGTGTTATCTTGCTATGCATGAAGTAATGCATTTTGGCTCGACCATTTAGTTGTATGCTTTAGGACATGCTAACTTGTAATGTTACATGCAATGTCTCCAACAGATGGTGTGACACTACGCGCGAGGTCCGCATGAAAGCAGACACCGCCCTTCAGCGGGACCTGGATGTCACCCCAAGGGGACGTAGTATGCATGGTGACTTGACATGCAGGGAGTGGCGAGTGATTCGTCAAGAGTTCTCCACCCGATACATGGCCCTCCTGGATGCGGGACATGTGGCCCCTCGGCAAGGTATGTATAGGGCAATATGAAGTTCACAAATGTACATATGAGATGAGCCAAATGCATGGTTATCTACAGACACATGTGTTTATGAATCGGCGCAGAAATGTTACTTAGCCTCAAGTTGAAAAATGCATGCAGTCTGTACTCTGTAACGTGATGTCGAAATTTATCCAAAAGCTATGATACTTGTGTCGTTTATGATTTTACACTACAGAATGATGTATTTGTATGATTTGTCATGTGTAATGTTTGCGATATGCATACAGTTGGATATATACAACTGCCTGATTACTTCTCCCTTGTTACAGTCTGCCGGCAAACACACATTCTTACTTGATTAGTGAACCTATATTGGCAATCTGTTAATGCTTGTCCTCTGTGCTCATGACATCTATCATGACAGGACCCTAGATCGTTTCTGTTGAAGGGCTGAGCTTCATGTTTAAAGATGGACCGTTTTGGAGGTGTACATCAAGGGACATAGTGTCCTCAATGTTGGGTTAATGTGTGATGCAAGCACACACACATATATGTGTGTGAATCATGTCGTGGATGGTCAGGTACTCTTCAACACATGTGTGTTTAGGGTGGCATGTTCATGTGAACATGTGCATGTATGTATATGTGTAATACAAAATTGCCCTTTGCTAATGTGTATGTGTGTTTTACAATGTTGATGGTCAAGACGCATTGCTGCACATACTGGCAGCATGGGAGTACAATTGTTCATCGTTTAAAGTCACATTCTGCTGGCCATTGTAACTACTACATAAAGTATTTGAAGAGCCGTGCATGTACCAGTATACTTGTGTCAACATTTGCGTTGTTGCAGACATATTTGTCCCTTGATGAGACGTACGCACAAAGAAACATTAAATGTTATATCAGGCCCACTGAAATGTGTCAATGTGTGGTTGTGTAATGTTATCCTTTGCATTGCAGATGATGGTGACTCTTCAGATTCATCTGAGTCCAGTGACTCATCCGAGAGAGAACAAGGTGCAGGAACCATGGGCGCAGTGGACCCACCAGCACGACTTCCTGGATGCAAGGGGATGCCAACCATTGTCAGCGATAGTGAATCATCTGATGGTTCAGCTGTAGGTGGTGAGGAGGCATCTGGGAACGACGAGCCTATTGCTGTCCCTGGCGTTAAAAGACGTCGACCAACACCAGTACATGTGGTGCGTGGCCCAGTGCTTGTCCCTGGCACTGTGTCAAGTGTCGAGGCTAGGCTGACCTCGTTGGAAGCCAAAATGACATCTGGCATGTGTGACTTGTCTCTCCGCATGGATAACATGGAATCCTCATTCCGCAAGATGCACAGTGACATATCAGTGGCACTGACAGAAAGCCGAAAACGCTCTGCCGCTCAATTTAAGGCACTCGACCTTAAATTGGACTTGCTACTGGGAATGGGTGGTTTGGGTTTGGAGAGTGCCAGTGGCAGTCCTGCTTCTGTCGTGTACAGACCTGTTTCGCCTGCAAGTATTGGTGAAAAGTTGTTGGTGACATCTGACAGCGTTTGTGGGAGTGTAGTGCAGCCTGCTAGTCAAGAAGTTGCAGGTGTACATATTGTGGGAGACGAGGATGTATTGCCGGTTGAGGGCGGTCATGATGTGGTGCAGGGTAAGAATGTGGAGGATGGTGTTCCGGTTGAGGGGGGTGATGATGTGGTGCAGGGTAAGAGTGTGGAGGATGTTGTTGCGTTTGAGGGCGGGGATGATGTTGAGCAGGGTAAGAGTGGGGAGTATGTGGTGGTGGTTGAGGCCGGGGAGGATGTTGTGATTGAATGTGCACAAGTGTCGGATTGATAGTTTAATAATGTGTGTGTTAGTGTCAGTTGGCACAGTGCCTTGTTTTTGGGTGTGTGTGTTTAATTAGTTCTTTCTTGAGTTCTACTCACGTTGTTCCATATATTTTCATCTGTTATTAAAAGTTGTTGTGGCGTACCAATGTTAATCGTCTTCACATTTACTAATACATTGTAATGTGCTGATATTGTAGGCACATGTGCCTCGTAGGTGTCTTGCATTTCAACTAGCCTCGTGTGATGTGGTATGCAAACATTCTGGATTTGTGCATGTGGTACACCATTGAAAGTAACTGTGCACACATGTGTCTGATATGTAATGTGCATTTAGAGGGTCTAGATATATTTGTGAAATGTAGTACATTAAAAGTCTAATGTAGACCATTAGAGACTTGGATTTTCCAAAAGACGAGATATTATTGATATAAAGTACTTTTACTTAGTCAACTTTCATCACCGTTTGCACATTGTCTGGAATTAGCAGGCCCATCTTGACAAAAGAATAATTGTGCACATACATCTGTTACTGCTGGGCGTGTTGCATGGGTGTTGGTTTAGCGATGTTGAACTTAGCACACACCATGTATACCAACAGACACAGATATAAGAGTTGAGCATGTCAGGGTTATGTGTTGTACTTAGGTACGTAGCAACTGTAGTATGCATCCTGACACATGCATGTATGGGTCATTACCACGTAACAAAAGTGGTGCATTCGGCAATCCTATGTGAGTGTTTTGGGCACAAGTGAGTGTTCTCAAATAATTACAGTTCAGAGCGTAAATGTAGCGGTGTGGTTAATAATGAATGACATTGTCACCCTCGGTGCATTGAGTAATGAGCACCATACATGAAATATGTGATGTAAATCATGGATGCGTGACTATGTTTAATGAGGTGTTCTCCCACACTGTATTTGTTTTAAACGCAATATTGCCAGAAAGATTCTGTGATGCATGGGTGTAGGAAACTCTTTTTAATCATGACCCTCTGCATGTTTGATGTGTAGGTGCAGGGGGACGTCCGTGCCCTGGCTCCTTCTCGTCCGAAATGCCCGGTTTCCACTCCCCGATCAGAATTTCACCTTAGGCCCCGTCCCCTCCCAGGAGTCCCTCCCTGTATCATACATGCAGTGCTGCAAAGACTAGGCAATGGTTAAAGTGAAATTCAATGGAATTACAAGTATTTCCTTTCGTACATTATGTGGGACAATGAATAGCAGGGGTGTATTGTACAGCGTGCATCCACCACAAGGTATTTGTACTGCAAGGTATACCTTACCTACAACGTACATACAGGATGTCATTGCGTTATTGGCAATTATCACTTTATGCCACTTTGCCAACGTTCATACTGACAATGAGCAACTGTTTGCAATTAGCTATGCAAGTGAGGTTTACACAGGCTTTTATGTGTATTATTGATGCTGGAATGTAATTACACCCATTAGTACTTTTGCTGGTTGACTTAGGCAGTGTGCCTGTTGTTTTTCACCCCCTATATGTGTCCTCATATCTGGATGTGTGTATAGTTTGTGAATGTTCATAGGTAGTTTTGGGCCTGTATGCTTATATGCTATGATGGTCATGAGGTTGGTGATGTGAGCGTGCCGAGATGTTTATATGTATGGTAACGTGACTTTTTCCGGTGTCATGACATGTAGTGCCATAATGCGATGTGAGACGGTAAGTCACGCCATACGTCACTTAGCAGTTGTCAGGGCCTTACGGTGGGCTGTGAATGCAGTGAGGGCTGCATGGTTAGCCATTGGGAAATGGATGTATAAAAAGTGGTGATACATGGCATTGTCAGGCGTATTGTGACATGGCACGGTACATCCAAGTCAATGAATGCGTTTACTAACGCTTAACATAGGCCTGGCCATAATATATGAGAGAACATGCATGGGTCAAAGTATTGTAAGTTGTTTGTATGGGCTCATCAAGTGTGGATAGCAAATGTCGAGCTGCATAATAGTTAAGAGAGTGATATATTACTTTGACATAATATTATTTGTTTGAATAGTATTGCATTTTGATCAGGGTGCACATCACCGGTAGCAGCACGTGTGTTATAGGGTCCATACAGACATTACAGCGTGGATGGCAAGTATCCCAAATGAAGGGGGTGTTGTTATTAAAAAGTGCCATCAGCTGGACATAGATTCCTCCTCAGTAAGGGCTTGTGAAGTAGCATGTGAGTCCTTGTAACACCAAGGGGGTCATTACGACCCAGTCGGATCGGTATTTTACCCGGAAAACCACTCAGTTAACGGATCCGAGTGGTTTTCTGGGTAAAATAACTATCCGCCTCATTCGGACCCACAAGTCCCGGTATTTCCTAGTGTTTTCACTACGTGTGAAATCACTAG
>JAWWME010000036.1:0-14684 GCA_035047425.1 Eurycea quadridigitata
CATTTTTAGAAACCTTTGCATTCCTGCAAAGGTTCCCATTTAAGTGACAAAACAGAAGAAGTGTTCATATGCATTCAGGGCATCGCAGGCTCTCAATTTATTAACCCACCCCACCTCCTGTGTCTTTGCAGGCAGGAGGGCAGCCCAGCAGGTGCACCAGAACTATATCAATGGGTGACAGGAGCCATTTCACCCTCTATGCCTGCCCATTCCCCAGCCGCTAGCAATGTTGGTCTCAGGTAGATTTTACAAAGTAGAACACAACTGCTCTCCATATACAGATTTCTTAGCCTTAAACCTTCTAGGGAATTCCAGCTTTCGACAGGAAAAGGAGGTGAATTAATTACAGTCATCAGACCCCCACAGTTGTGTCCCATATCCGAGTGCTTAGCAGGCTGTGTAAACACATACAGGGTTATTACGAGTTGCCCGCTTAAACACTCTGCGTTTTCTATCACCGCGTGATTTACGCAGAGGCGCCCCGTGCGATTACGAGCACAGTCAGAAAAACACGGAGGCTCCTCTGCGTAAAACACACTGTGAACCAGCTCCACGTGTTAATTACGCGGTTCGGTCAGCCACCGCTCAATTCACACGGACGAACCGCGCATCTGCAACTGGAAGCCAGTAAATCCACCGTGGAACGCAACCGGATATCCGCTCACGGACCATAACTACGACTGCGATTTTCAAACAGAGGACTGCCGGAGGACTGCCAGTTAGCTGCAGAAAAGCGGAGGAGGAGCTGTAGCCACTCACAACCACCACAACAGGCAAGACCACCATTTTCCACACACCACTGGCTCCTAACTCTCCTGTGTGCACTGCTAAAAGCCCCATCCGCCTCAGCCATGAGCCAGTACCAGGATTATGGTCATGAGGAGGAGAAGGAGGAGGAGGCAGCAGCAGCATCCAGACAGAGCAGGAGGAGAAGGAGGAAGATGAGGGAGGGGAGGAGGTCCTGAAACCTCACAAAAAGCCTGCCTTTGAGGATGCCAGGCTGACAATATTGACTGAGGGGCTCCTCAGGCACCGTGACATCCTCTTTGGCCCACATGAGAGGAAGGTGCCTCTCAAGACCAAATCCCGCATTTGGGACAGCATTGCGGCAGAGGTGACTCCTGTCAGTCCCTGCACACGGGCCGATGCTGACATCAAAAAGAGATGGCAGGACCTCAAGATCCGTTTGCGGAGGCTGGTTGCAGAGCAACGCTAAGCCTGCATGCTGACTGGTGGGGGGCAGTGCACCGGACCTCAACTTGAAGCTACGGGAGGAGGCCTGCCTCTCAGTCATCGACCGGCAGGCGCTCGAAGGAGTGGGTACCGCCGACTACGGCACGGAGCAGGACGAGGAGGAAGCAGGTAAGAACACATGTCAAATTCACACGCAACACAACAACCCACACAGACACATGCAACTCAATACACATGCACTGTCACATCACCAACATCCACACACATCAACAATATGACACACAAAAACCATACACCGGCATCATTATCATTAACATAACAATTATCAATAATGAATTATTCCCTGCGCACATCCAGCCCATGATTATGTGGCACTTAAACATGCCTCTACCGTCACCAACCCACAAATGTCAACATCAAAAACAACAATAAAACAAGTAAAAAACCCTCCCCGGCTCATCCGGCCTCCAATACACATGGCGCTGCGACCACCAGCATGTGCCCCATGGCCTCCTTGTCCTTTGTTTCCCCAGCAGAATCCAGCCCTCCACGGCACACCAGGCTCAGGGATCATAACTCCTCACTCCCTGGCCCCTGGGGAGGAGGAACTGCATGACCAGCCGCTTCAAAAAGACCACAGAAGTGGCGAGCCTCACCACCACAGGGAGGTCATTCCACCACCTGGGGCCCAGTTTCGAGAGGGCAGATCCCGACACCCTCTCCCTCCAGTGCCTAGGCACCGCCACTCTCACTGGGTTGAGCTCTGGGGGGTCTGATGTTCATCTCCAAGGCAAAGCGAGACTGCAGAAAACCTGGGCCCTGACTATGTACAGCTCTCCACATGGTAAAGAGGCCCTGCAGGTGCACCTGCTCTTCCATGCAGTGCCAGCCCAGCTGCCTCCACGCCTCAGAGATGTGGTCTCTCCGTCACAGGGCCACCACAAGCCAAACCACCCTGTACTGCACCACCTGCAGTCGGCTCAGTTGGCCCTTCGGCAGGCCGGTGAAAGCCATCAGGCAATGGCCCAACCTACTAAGCACCAGTGGCTGACAAAGGGCAGCCCACTGGGGAGGGTCAACAGTACCGGGATGAGAGAGATGCGAACAAACTGATGGTGGGCGGATTGGCAGATTGGCCTGTGATACCTGTGCTCCGGCTGTGCCCGAACAATGGAAAGGGACACTCGGACACCTAGCCCTCTCATGGGTACCGGACAAGGGCTGAAAGATGCCGGCCAGCAGGCCCACATGGCCGTTGCTGGAGCCACGGAGCCAAAGATCAGAATCTCAGGCTTTGCCTCATTGAGTCGAACCCAGCTCTGTGTCATCCAAGCCTTCATCTGCCCCAGGCATATGGTCAATCGGTCCCCTCTCCTCCTCCCCGGTGAGAGATCAACCAGGAGCTGAGTGTCGCCTGCATACACCTGAAACTCAATGCCAGCACTCTCCATCGGTGAGGACAGGGGGCGCATGTAGATGTTAGAAAGTAGCGGTCCCGGCGCAGAGCCCTGAGGAACTCCCCAGATGCTTGCTCTGCCCCCTACCCTCTATCACCCCAGCCATACCTGCCAAACTTGACCAGACAAGGACTCGAACCACCTCTAGGCCGTGCCCTCCACTCCGGCCAGATCCGCTAGGCGCCGAAGGCGAATATCATGGTCAGTGTCGAATGCAGGTAATACATTGAGCATGACCAGAGCCCCCGGCCTACCTTCAACCATCAGTGTCAGCATCTGCTCTCACACATCGAGGGCCGCGGTGTCTGTTCACCCCCCCCCTCCCGTGGAAAATCCTGACTGCAGGTCATGCAGATTGACCTCCCACCGCAGTGGGCCTGGAACTGATGTAATACAAAATGTTCAGCGACCTGGGCGAGAAAGGGTAGCTGGGAGACTGGGCGGTAGTTAGGTGGAACAAGGACATCGCTCACTCCTTTTTGATAAGCAGAGTCAAGATGGCCCTTTTCTATCTTGCGGGAACACAACCCCCCTCAAGACTGCCATATACCACCTCCGTGATCTCTCCCCCCACTTCTGGGATAAAGGTCTTGATTACCCTCGTGGGAAGAAGATTGAACACAGAGGTCGAAGGGCCCATGGCCTTAACATAAGTCTTCACCTCCTCTAGTGACAGGCCTGAAGGAGGAAAACCTGACACCTCTCCATATGGGGGTGAGAGCACCTACCTCTCCTCCTCTGATCCCTCAGCAATGTCCATCAGAATAGTTAGGATCTACTCGTCAAAAAAGGTGGCTACTGTTTCACAGAACCCCTGAGCCAGGGTGGGCATGGGCCACTTCCGCTGGAGGAAAAGACCCGAAAGAGGGCACTCGCCGCATCAGGTTGGTTAGTGATGTCTTCCTGGAGGAACCTAGCTGTTGCGGTGGCAATGGCACGAATGCAAATGTCAAGATGGGCCTTGGCCTGGGTTTGCCGTCTAGTGTCCTCTCCTACCTCCATTTTCCTACCAGTCTCCGCCCCATACTCTATATCCTCAAGATCCTTAGAAAAGCAGCTGTTGGCCATATGCTGGAGCGGAGTGCTGTGCTTGTAAATGGGGGGCAGATGTCATCCGCCCCTGGCTCCATTGGCAAGCAGATGGTCATAGATTGCCTTTCACCCCTCTCAAATGATCAGAGCTGTGGTGTGTGAAGGCCAGCTGCTGAAACTCTGGGTGGTGATGTTCCCCCACCAGCGATCCACAGAGCATTGACGGGGTCATTGAATATGGGACTTCTTGTCCTGAGAGGACACTAGACCAAGTCCCTCTGCTCCAAACAAATACTGGTTGGCCTAAAAGAGGGGAAATGTGTCTAATGGGTATAGCTACACTCCCTTGGATAAGATGAAATCAAGGTCGTTACCCTTCTCATGTGTTGGGGAGGTGATGGGAGAGGAGATGCCAACACACATCATGCACATAACAAGGAAAACACACAGCAACAAAAGCAGATGTGCAACCACAAACAAAACTCACTCACACCCACAACGGGAACTACACACAAGCCACCGGCATTCGTTACCCACACCCATATCCGCATGTCCGAAGCACACATGCAACATACACACCCACCGTGCAACTCACACCTCACACAGCAGCAACTGCAATCACCCTGACACAGCGCAATGCATCTGTCACTCTGTACAAAACGCATGCACGAGTCGCACACTTGCAGAGCAACAGCCACAAACATCACCAAGAACAATGCAACGCACACATGAGGGCACCACCACACAACACGACAGACCAAGAACAAACAACCAACCATTGCCACACACACCAACCATAACCTGACATGTCAACTGGCCACTCAATTTCATGACATCACCACCACCCTGGCAAGGAAATGCAACAAGGCATTGTGAACACACGCACATGAGCACTGCCACGTCACAAGACCTGCAGCCTCTAAGTGCCATAGTTATGTAAGGTGATGTAAAGTAGGATCTGTAATGTGCCCCTGCAACTGGTTAGTTGGTTCATGGTGCAGGACCTGCACCAAGCCACCGTTTACAGCAGAATTCTATGGCTTTGGCTATGAAATCTATGGCTTTTATTCCGTTTTGGTGGTGGGGTGTCCGGGTGGCATGTTTTATTGGCGCTGCGAAGTCTTGGACAGCTTGGCGCCATAAATAAATAAATAATAATAATAATAAGAAGAAGAATTCAATATTAGTAAGGTGCCCCCCTGGCCAGTCTGCATCCTGGTGCCTGCTTAGCGTTGGTCGGGAATCCTGGCATCACACTCGACCCTGGCGTACCTAATCTCAACTTACACCATCCGTGTGTTAGTAATGGTCCCTGTAGTTAGGTCCTAGTAAGTTGCTTTGCAGTGCATCCAATACATGAATGACTTGGATGTGTGTGTCATCCAATTGGTGTGCCTGTGGGTGAGCCTTCACCTCCCAAGTGTCTACTACAGCAAACATCCCTCACTTGCACACGTATGTCCCAATCAATTCAACTCCAGCTTCCCTGACTATTACTGTCACTTCGCCAAGCTAACGGGGGCCTCTGCAGCTATAACAGACCAGTTGGGTGTGTGAACGGAGGTGTGAAGTGACTTCCACTCCCCCTTACCTTGATAGTCAATTTCCTGTGCTGCAAGGTGCATACCGACCACCCTCCCCCACCTATAAGGAGGACAAGCTATCGGGTCACGCCGACATGTCTTTGGGCCCTGACTTAGGTCTCCACAGTGGCAGTAGAGTGGCTAGTTGTGGTATTGGGTAAATACAGCGCAGTGCATGCGGCATGGTGAATTGACTGTGCGGGGTATTTGTGGTGCTGGGTCTTAACGGCGGCATTGCTTTTCTGTCAGTCATTTTCATGTACAGCCCGTCATGTGTGTCCGGCTTTTTTGTTTTCGTTATTTATAATGCTAGCGCATTTAGCAAGTACTCTGCATGCACTGTACAGCCCGCTTTATGTACAGCCCGTAAGGACTGTTTACACGCTTCCAAGCATGCCTGCCGTGTACTTCAAATCGCAGTAACCTAACTCGACCTGTGGTTCGCAAAAAACCTCCTGTGAGCACATTTAGTAAATGCTCAGCACGCACTGTACAGTCCGCTTTTTGGTTTTGTTCATTTTAATTTGCTGCATTTTTTTTGGCCCGTCCCCACAGGTAAAGGCTGTTTACACGCTCTTTGTTGCCCTTATAACGCGCCATGGACATTTACTGAGTCCATCGCTCGAAGCGGGAGCGGGGTGGGTGATGGGTGGGGTGTCCGGGGGGTCTCCCCAGGACAGAAAACTAAACAAAACTTTGAGGCGATGGGGGGCATGGGTGGAGTCTCCCCCCCAGTAACAAAAGGGCATTTTACTGGAGGCGCCCGCAAGAGTATTCGGGCTGGTGTG
The DNA here is from genome assembly GCA_035047425.1 of Eurycea quadridigitata. Classification (NCBI taxonomy): domain Eukaryota; kingdom Metazoa; phylum Chordata; class Amphibia; order Caudata; family Plethodontidae; genus Eurycea; species Eurycea quadridigitata. The sequence continues at coordinate 6,055 of JAWWME010000036.1, forward strand.
AGCCCGAAGGGCGCTGCTTTTACCCACCTTTTTCACGTAGGTAAAATCAGCACCTCCCGCGCAGCAAAAACACTGCCGTATTTTTTCAGCGCTGCATTGGCCGCGATGATTTTACACCAAACCGCTGGTTGTCGAGGTGGGTGATGACTGATGGTTGCATGCAGTGTGTATGCTCCACCCGTCTAGTGTGCATGTTTTGATCAATCTGATCGGAGCAGTCATTGCAGTGTATTGACCTGATGTACACCTTCTCACTTGACTCAGATCCTCGGACCTGCTGCGTTGCAGACTTGGCTGACATTGTAGGGGTAAAATGTGTGCCATATAGAAGGGAACAACCTACTAAACCCTCACCAATTAGGCTTTAGGAAAAAACACATTACAGAAACGGCAACAACCTTAATATGGAATCAAATGAAGAAAATCTACGACAGAAATGAAGCCACAGCTCTTATCCTCCTAGACCTCTCCGCAGCCTTTGACACGGTGGACCACAAAATCATGGAACAAAGACTAACAGATTGCAAAATAGAAGGCACAGCCAAGAAATGGATCATGTCATCCATTGAGGACAGAGCGCAACAGGTTTGGACCCACCCCTATTTCTCAAAACCCACGGATCAACACTACGGGGTCACGGTCGGTCCAAGGATTTTGGCCACCCTAGGCAAACCCAAAAAGTCTTCAATCGATCTTGGGGAGGGATCCCCAAATCCAAAGAGAGGTTCTCTAGTAATCCAGAGGGGGTGTAGAGGCAATCCAACACAAAAATAAAAAGCTCAGACGTAAAAATGTGAAAAATAACACGACAGCGGGCTAAAGCGGTTCCGACCGGTACAGGGCCTTGCTTGCTTTGAGTCTATTTGCTGTTTTTCGCCTACTGCGGAGGCGCGGGCATGTATGGCGAGCATACGTCCCTATGCTGTAATACCGCTGTCTCTGTAACCAATACAATACCATTAGTAGGACATACCGCCATAAGACACAATTTTACAAACTTTAACGGAACATATCCTAACAACCAGGCTCCCAATTTAATTGTAATAAAGCACCATAAGGTAAGAAAAATCTCAGGTAATTTATGAAAATAAAGGGAACCTGTTACCTACCTGGAAGCACGCTGAAGAGATTTCAATGTGAATATTATTGTGAACAAGAACTGTCTATTTAATTAAAACTGTGTGAATTTGGAACCTTGTGAATATTTTATAAAATTCTATATTTTTATAATAAAAATATTAAAACACAATGGCCTGATTATTTTCCAAGTTGAAACCTGTGAGTTAAACGCAGTTATTTACCTGTCAGGCAAACAAGCAATAGCTCTGCCAATACTTAGGTGGAATCCAGAGACAAAGGGGATTGCATACTGAGAAAACTAGCATCACAGGGAGTAAATGGTGTGAAATGGGAGCCATTACCTACCTGCAATAAACCAGCATTGGTTATGCCAATTATTTGGAGCAATTATCCCCAGAAGGTATCTATCAACAGGGTGAGCAGCCCCACTTTTATTTAATATTAGGTTAAACAAAGTGCTCAGAAGGAGCTGGTCTGAGCAAGGCTAGTTAAGGGATTAGGCTAAGAAATAGACTCCTTACCCAAGGGGACCAGTGAACACTGTATCATAGATAGAAGTGGGACTTCTTTCCTCCCATCCCTACAAATATATGGAGGCTACTGTTGAAATTTAGTAAACAATATTAGATAAATAGAGAGGATACCAAAAAGGGAAAACATAGAAATACGTACCTTTTGAAAAGAGGACGGTATTTCAAGTGAAAAATGGCAAATCCCAAAGTGAATGTGACCGCTCTCATAGAGAGTATGCGACCCCTGATTCATGAGCATACCACATCTACTATGGTAACAGTAGAGGACTGGGCAACGCAGGAAATGCGACAGATTGCCCAATTTCCTGAAGATACTTTTCATGAGCAGGGCCCATTGGCAAGGGCAATGTTTAAATTGTTTGATGCCAAAGATGATAAAGAGAAACTGGCTGCCATAGGGAACCTTACAGGCACTCTATGGTTTGCCCATCACCATGTGAAACAGAGTCTGGCATAAATGGACGCTGAGTTCCAAGCCAAGCATACTCAGACTCACTCACTCGAGAAAATCGACAGTTGACAGCAGATTTAGTTGCTTGTGACCAGAACTTCACACAAGCATTAAAAAATTAGGATGCCTTGGCCCTGGAACTAAAAACCTCAGAGATGAGTATACACAGTTTGTGTCAGCAAGGAATCTGAGTGAGCCGACCTACCAAACTGAGCAGAATGAGAACCAGGTTAAAATCTCTGCTTTACAGACACAGAATACCCAACTGCAAGCCCCAATACAGCGGAGTGAGGTGCATATTGATAAGCTAGCAGCATTTAAAGCTAATGCCACCACAGATAAACAGACTCTGGGGGATCGAAATAATCGTTTGTGTGAGACTGAAAAAGCTGCAAGGGATGAGTTAGCCCAGAAGCAAACCTTGTTAATGAATAAGGAAGTGACTTAGCCACTCTGGAAAATACTCTGGACCAAAATAAACAAGATTTGAGGAGAAAAACAGCAGAGTGTGAGGCACTCAGAACAGAGACCCAAACCCAGAAAACTGCTGCGACTGCAGCACGGCACGAGAAAAATGAGATACAGACAGAATTAAACGCTGCATTAGGTGCAGAAGTGAGAAATGACAAAAAATAAACCTCGGTTATCCCATGAACTGGCTGCAGCCAAGGCAGAAAACACTTGGTTGCAGGGTGTTGCTGCCACTAAGGAACAAGCACTGCAGGATGTTCAGAATAGGGTGAACGCGGCAGAACAGAGGTATACCACCTGTAACACAGAATTGCAGGTGGTTCTGGCAGCCAAGGCAACTCTATCTAAAACGGGTGTGCCAGTAACTGAGACAGCAAAACCAAACTGAGACTAGCGCCACTGAACAGCTTCAGAATCGGAAGGTAACTCTAGAGCAGGAAAAAGTGTTGCTAGAGGCAAAAGTGAACCGACTTAAACAACAGCGAAAAGATTATGAAAACCATATTAAATCTTTTTTGACTAATGCAAGTGACATGCATCAAAAGGTTGCTAATCTAAATGCTCAAATCCTAAGTGAGAAAGCGGTTAATGCAAGGGTTTCCTGAGATTTCCCTCCCCTTAAAGGAAAGGACGTTCTTCCCGGGACCCCAGCCGCCAAGGGAGCTGGGACCAGTTCTCCTTGGGGGTTGGGTCTGCAACCTGCCCACCCAACCCCCTAAATATCCCCACCTGGGATATTTAGTTTTTCCAAAACCATTGCTTCTCCTAGGAGTATAGCTACTGCAACTAGATTCAGGGGTGTTACTTACACTGTCAAGGTCGACTTTTTATCACTCAATTTTAACTTTCTACCAGCTATGGGTTATGTCAGTCGGGCTTGTGAGGAACAGTCCTGTTTTTGTCTTCCGTACTCCCCGCCTGTGTTTATGTATTTTACTAGACTGAAAGCAGCATCAGAGAAGCCAGGTACTATTGCAATCGCATCCTGTATCGCTAGGGTAAGGTTAGATCACTCTCGATAGAAGGACAGACCACTACACTGAAACGATCTGTCACCACAGATCACACTAGTTAAGCTCAGGTATGCACGCACACCTCATACACGTTACTCTGAATGAATTGATACTGGAAACACACGCTGCTCTGGAATGTCCCTGTGTGTCCACGTAACCAGGTTACACGTGCTGTCGATGTCTGTGCCATTCGGTGAATCATTGGGAATCCCTGCCTGTTGAAAGAATTGAACCCTGCCTGCGTAACTTGTCTGCAATTAGTTAAACTGAATATTTGCCCAGTGTAGCAGAACCAAGCACGTGTCCCGGTACCAGTCTGATCCCGTAAATAAATAGCATAAGCCTGGTCCCGGTCCTGGGTTCATGAACCCGTATCATACAGCACTCGCACACCCCGCATGTTTAGTATCATCGAACGCCTTACGGTTTACTGATACTAACAACCTAATGTACGTAGCTACTGGCCCCAGGGGTCAGGAGTTATGATCAGAGTAACATTTTCATGCATCAACATGTTCGTATACTTTAATGTAAAGCCTGTCCCGAGAGTCACCCTGAGCCACTCCTCCCCGCTTGCAAGCCCCTGCCTGGTACAGGTGCAGAGGATATCACACCCTCGATCGTGCCCCTGCTGCCCCCGGGGGAAGGATTCCTACGCCAGGGACGATTCTTCCTGAACACCCTCTGGTGTTTGTTACTAGTGACGGTCTCTCCTATTGGCCGAGGTCCGTATTTCAAAGGACCTGGGCAAGGGTATACGGCACCCCTTGTAAAACTACTTGTCGCCTGATGCTAACGCGTCCCCATTTTCCTCTCCCAGTCTCCTCTCTCTTCCCCCTCCTGCCCACACTGTACATGACATATTTCATGCCTCTCCTTTGTTCAGGGTCCGGAGATCAAGAGACATTTACGGCAAGTGCAATAAAGGTCTGTTGATCAAGCTGGTCAATCTGGTAGCCCCTCTCTGATCAGCCCTGGGAAACTCGGATGTCCTGGGGGAAGTGCGAAGTATACGCCCCTTCCTCTCTGAAGCCTGGGGGCCAGTGGAAATTGGAAACTGTCCCTGCCAGAGACATGGGGGCTCAGAAGCGCGCTCCCGATGGAGCTGGGGATAAAAGCCAGGTCCGGACCCGACACGGGGAGACACACTCAGATACCCTCATCGACTGAGACTGCGTGCGGTGTCACCCGCTCCTCTTCCTGACTGCCTCTCTCCTATGAGCCTTTACCCTGTGCATGGTGAGGACTTGAGGGTTTGAAGGACCCTCGGCATTATGGAGTCTTCACCCGTCCTTTACCGGGAATAGGAAGCAATCTAGCCTGGCACAGCAACGATGCTACTGAGTACTCCCCTCTGTGTTTATGCTCTTCCCTGTGCATTTTCCGTCTACTCCCTTCCCTCCTCCGCTGTCCCCGTCCCCCTCCTCCTCCTCCCTGCAACCCACTCTGCTTTGTATTTCAGGAATGGTACCTGCTCTTCGGCCTGAGGCCTCATCAGCTTGGAATCTGCCTGCTCTGGTGTTGCTCCAGTAAAACGAAGAACCAGCACCCATCCTCGATGGGAACAGTAAGCCGTAGGTCAAAGTTCCCAGTCCCGGTTCTCGTATAGCCTCCTTCTAACTCCACCGGAAAACCCGCTCCCTTCTGTAACTTCTCTGCTTCCCATAGTCCCCTTTCGGGCCAGGTCCGGTACGACACAAAACCCTCTCCATGGTAATAGTAAACACTCCCGAAATGCCTGTCCGCCTTAGGAAGTACCTGGGGCTATAGCTCCTTCCCGGTTCTGACTTCCGGTTACGGCAGAAGGACGTGTGGTCTATGGGGCTCGCCATCTTATATGTCTTGCGCATGCGTCCTGGTCGGCCAGCGGCCATCTTGGATCTCCACAGTCCTCTGCTGTGGAGGTACGACACCTCGAGTCCCAAGAACAGCTAAGTGTAACCTCTTACCGGTACTGTCCTGCACTGAACTTTGTACTTTCTCTTCTCCCCTTCGCAGCCCGCACCTCGTGCCGGGTGACTCGATTCTCCTCCTTCCTTTCACTCGTGCCTAGTGCTGGGTCTCCGTAACTCCTGCCTAGTGCTGGGTGACTCGACTCCTCTTCGCGGTTTCAGTATTCGCTTGTGCCTAGTGCCGGGCTCTCCGTAGCTCATGCCTAGTGCTGAGTGACTCGACTTCGACAACCACTATCTCTTTAAAACACCCCTCCCTTGCCTACATTCCCACATCCCTCCTTACCCTCGGTAATCCCAATCCTGTACCCCTCCGTACCCTCGGTGATCCTGATCATTACCTGACCTGCCCCTCCTGTTACTCCGGTCTGCTTCCAGAGGGTCACACTATTTACATAACCCTCAGTGATATAGTAAGTTCTAGTGAGACTTAGTTTTCCTACCATTTCTACTCGGCACAATGCTGCACGCCCACCACTTATACCTTTTGGCTTAAACCTCCTCACTGCCCCCTTGCACCCCCTGTATGCACGCCATTGCTGCGTGGTTTTCACCTTCCGGCTAGACCCTGGGTTGAGCCGCCAGGTGCTTTTTTTGGCAGCCGAGGCATACCGTCCTTTAAATAGGGTCTTAAATAAGTTAGACTCGAGCTTTATTAGCACCCTGAGCTGTACCTCTGCTCCCCTCTCCTCTCTCCCTAACTCCCCCACATGTCTTATCCCTGGATAACATTATTATTATTATTATTATTATTATTATTATTATTATTATTTATTTGTTTAATGTGCCACCCGCCCAACGAAGAGCCTCTGGGCACAAACAAACAATCAAAACAAATATTGTTAAAACAGAATCCAAGGAGGGCCGAGTAGGGTGCCGCGGTCATCATAACCGGAGCGGACAGTCCAGGAACAGACAGAGATCAGGTAGATATGCCTCAGTCAAATGAGTTAAACAGCATAGTCTTGAGATGTCTTTTAAAGAGCGGGAGAGAGGGGGTGGATTTTAATGCACTATCCAGCTTGTTCCAGGCCACTGGGGCTGCCAGTTCGAAAGCGGCCGCACCCAGTCTAGCCAGACGGAAACGAGGCACCATCAGGTTAAGGTCAACATTGGACCTAAGAGTCCTGCGGATGGGGGCAGGTCTTATTAGTGTCTGGAGGTAGGACGGGGCATTGCCATGCAAGCATCGGTGGGTTAGGGACAGAATCTTGTGCCTAATACGACACCGGACCGGCAGCCAATGGAGCAAGCGTCTGGCCTCAGAGACGTGGTCAGCTTTTTTGAGGCCGACCACCGCCCTGACGGCTGTGTTCTGTATAACTTGCAGACTGTTTATCTGCTTTGCAGCGGCACCTTCCATGAGAGCATTACAATAGTCAAGTCTAGAGTTGATATAGGCCCCTGCAACTTTGGCTCTATTTTCTACCGTGAGGTAGGGTGCTAGTTGCCTCAAGAGGTGGTTGATAAAGGCACAGGAGGAGTTAAGGTGATTGACGTGCTCCTGCATAGACAGGGTGGAGTTCAAATACACCCCCAAGGTTTTCACGCTACTGGCCACAAGGATGGTGAGGTCGCCAACAATGAAGGATGAGTATTGGGGGCCAAATTTTTTCAGACCTTGTGGGTTACCCGCAACCAACAGCTCTGTTTTAGATGGATTCAGAGCCATAAAGTTGTGGGTCATCCAACTCTGAACAATATTGAGAATGTCGTTGAGAGTTTTAGTGTCAACAGCGTGGTCTCCTGTCAGGGGAAAGTAGATTTGTGAGTCATCCGCAAAATTAGTAAATTTGATGCTTGCCTCTCCAATAGGTCGAATAAAGGCTTAACGTAAATGTTAAACAGAGTTGGAGAGAGCACGGCACCCTGCGGGACTCCACAGGTGATCGGAGCGGAGGCAGACCTACACTCCCCGGCAGATACACAGAAGGACCCATTAGCCAGAAAATACTCCACCCAATCCGCCACTGACCGAGAGCAATTTGCAGTACTCATGAGCCTTTTGACCAGTACAGAGTGATTAACAAGGTCAAAAGCCGCGGAGAGGTCAAGTAGGACCAACAACGCGGCATGCCCAGTGTCCAGAATCAGAATCAGATGATTTTTTAGCTCTACGAGCGCTGTTTCGGTGCCGTGAAGGGCCCTGAACCCAGATTGATGAGAGGCCAGTATATTTTGGGCCATAAGGTGCTCTTGAAGTTGGATATACGCAACCTTGTCCAGAATTTTAAGCAGAAAGAGTACATTTGTTATAGGGCGGTAGTTGCCTGCAACTGATGGATCAAGTGTTGCTTTTTTAAGTAGGGCAGTTACCCATGCTTGCTTGAGGCAGTCCGGGACAGAGCAGCTTTTAAAAGAAGCATTGGCAATTCGTGCAATCAGGGGGGCAAGTGTTTCGATGTTATTTTGTACGATGGAGGCAGAACATGGATCGCCCTTACAGTTGGTAGGCTTCATGTTGTTAACGATCTTAGAGATATCAGCAGGTGACACTTCCCTAAAATTGAAGGGAGGCCGTGAGAAAGATGATAGTTGAGCAGCTACGAGGTGGGCATTTGAGAGGTCTGTCCTAATATTTTTGTGTATGGTTGTAAGGTGTGTATTAACCTTATCAATCAGGGCACCCTGAATGGCCGCGCACCAGGCATTGTCTCTTACAATGTGGTCATCACATTTTTCTACCCCTTGAAGCTGCTTGACGATAGAGAATAGCTCTCTGGAGTCTGACTTAGCACCGGCAATACGGGAGTTGAAGTATTCCTTCTTAGCGGCTAGTATCGTGCATTTGTATTTCCTAGCGGCTAATCTATAGGCGGTTCTTGTAGACTCGCTAGGGTCACAGCGCCAGAGATGCTCAGCCTGTCGCTTTTCCTTACGCGCTGTTATTACTGCGTCATTGAACCAGGTGTTAGACTGTATATTAGGTTTCATGGGTTTAAGTTTGACTGGGGCAATAGTGTCCAGTGTGGATTGAAGTGCCTCCATATAGTTTGTCGTGAGCGTGTCCACTGAATCGTGAACATTGGTCCTCCTGAACTGGCTGGTGCCCCTGGGACTTCTGATCTCTCTTTGGACAACCATGTTATCAATGATGGGGTCCTTTCGGTCTCCTCCGGACCACAGGAGA
>JAWWME010000037.1:0-14577 GCA_035047425.1 Eurycea quadridigitata
ACCTGGGGGAGAATCTCTGCCACCACCAGCTGCAGTTGTTGCCATCTTCTAAAAAAAGGTAAAGTTGCTGACAGCTTCGAAACTGTTAAACAGCATCAGAGCAGTCTGCAATGAAGTGAAAGCATGGGTGGGACTATTTAAGTACGTCGCATATCGAAATACAGTGGTGTCAGCGGTGGAAATACCACGCTAAGGGTTCAACCACATGGCAGCCCTGATTCCAAATTACCCTGACCAATACAGTCTCAGTCCCTCAGCCCAATTAGGTTCAGTTCTCAGATGGCACATGATTCTTACAGGTATAGTGGTGATACAGGCTCATACGAAGGTCTTTTGATGGAGTATCAAGAGGAGATGTTACAGCACCCAGGTACACCAGGCCAGACCAGTTCCCAGACACAAGTCGTGTTAAATACAGGTAAACAAACCTTGCCTTTCGAGCACTCATGCAGGGATGTAGACCAGGCTAACTAAAACCTACCTAGCCAGTAACCGCGAAGGGTCCAGGAGCCTACCCTGGTTCTCCGTTCTAATCCTGGTGCTGTTGGTGTCCAGGTACACAGTTCCCTGCTCTAAGGCAGGGAAGGGGAGAAGGGTAATACTTACCTGGGATCCTGACAAAGTCAGAATCCAGACAAGTTGTTCAGTCAGGAGTTAAGCTCCAGGACTAAACTATGGCCATACAGGATACCTGGAGGAGACTCCAGAGCCAGCCATCAGTAAATCATAGTTTGGGAGTCCTGGCCCAGGCATCTAATCCAGGGACACGCTCAGATAACCTATTCCAATCCAGGGGTTCTAATCTCAGGGTCCTCATGGGTGTCATGGACATATAAGGCCCTATGTCTAAATTGGAGTGACAGGGTCTGGCTCCATAGGGTAAGACTCCTGTCCTCTAAATTTGGGAGAGGGGACCCAAAGCTACCTGAGACCCTCTCAGAGCCTTCAGAGGTGTCCAGGACACATGAAGCTCTGTATAACTGGGTTAGGTATGTATCCTTAAGGGACACATACCCGAGTTATCTTTCCCACTCAGCCCTGCGACATCTACCTTAGGGGTAGAGGTAGCTTGGGTCTGGGTAACGGAAGATTGCACACTTCCCAGGTACCTCTAGAGGTAACCAGGGTGGGGGAGGTGACAAGTTCAGTCTCAGAGTCCTAGGGGCTCTGAGAACTGGGAAGGGAACCCTGTCAGGGAGCAAAAAAGGCAGGTTACAGGCTAAGGGCCAAAGGGGTGGCCTGGCACGGGTTGGTTTTGTCAGGCAGGGAGTCCTAGGTATCCTTAGGGGAGTCCTAGTGCATCCAGGGGTGCAAGGCCGATGCAGCCATCCAGTGATGATCCTAGGGGTAGTGGGAGAGGTGGGAAGAGGAGGGAGGGTAGAAGAGGAAGAAGAGGGGGTACTAGAGAGACTATGGGCTGCCCCTGGACCACATAATGCGGCCCAGGGACCTAGGGGAAGGTCAAGGGGAGTCCTAGGAAGAGGAGGAAGGGAACAAGGGGATCTAGGATCACCAGAAGAGATTAGTACTAAGGAGGGAGTCCATAGGGGATCCCTCCAGTTAGGTGGGAGCAATTTGGTTGTTCCCATTTCTCATTGAATCGCCTGTTGGACTGTGTGTAAACTCCGGAGAGTTGCTCGCCCCGTCCAGCTGTCTGAAAGCGCTTGCCGCGCTACTTCGCAAACCTTTTAGGGCTTTTGGATATTTCACAAGGTACTTGGTAACACCAGTGACAGACTTTTCCCTGATTGTCTATTTCAAATGGAAACTACAAACGGACTGAACTCTGTTCATATGCCTGAATCGGAGTACGTGCTCTAGGGGGTAGTACTCCTATATTCAGCTTCTAAGCATTTTTAATAGTGTTACACCGTTTACATTACACACTCGTTACTTAATATTTTGTGAGGATAAGCCTCAGATTACAATGTTGCATCTTAAAGTGTTGCTATTAAGTTAGGTATTTGTTTGCTTAACCCGCAGATATCATTTTGTAGTTTTCAGGAATTTTGTCACATCATAGTGATTGGGCTTGTTTTTCTCATTTTTCTAGAAAACTACGCAGCCCAGAAACCATTGGGCGGAATTGCTGCTAATCTTACCTGGCTCCACCGCACCTGACCACCGGCAAACTCCACCCAGAAGGCGTGGTTGAATTTTGACCAACTGGGCTCTCCCTGATCGCCAGCATAGCGCCCGCGAAGCCCCGCAAAGTACCGAATACAGGGCCGCTGTTGGCCGGTGTTTGCCGGCGGTTGGTGGAGGCTGATTTGCAAAGGTTAGTTGGGGAATTAAACAAATAGCGACTAACTTGAAAAAATCAGCGGGTGGCCGGGTCACTCGATCGCAAACTCAAGAGGTGGTGGTGCCCAAAGGGAAAAACAAAAGTGTTATTAATACACCTGACTTGAGTGGCTGGAAGCAGGGGTATCCAAAATCACTCTTTGGTATCTAAGCCTAGGGGCAATACTACGGATAGAGCCCCCCTCTTCGTCATCTCATAATTTAACTCCCCATACATCAATTTCGTTTGTGCTGGATAATGTGAACTCTGCGCACATACTAAATAGCAGTAATAACTCACCATCAGCTGGGTCGTTAGTTTTTAGTGGCCCCAGGATCCACACAACCTCCTTTGCAGAGTGTTCTAGAGTTGAGACTGAGGCTCGTGCCTCAAAAACTTTAAGTTTACCTTCTTACCAACTAGTAACATCGGTAGTGGCGCAGGACTCCCTACATACGAGTGATTGCTTTCTTGAGCAGGGGTCACCGCTGGTTCGTGTTAACCAAAACGACTCTCTAACTGATTGTGAAAATGTTTCCCATCTCCCCCAACTGATCATTGGAGAAATTCAACTATTAAAAAATAAGCTATCTGAAGTCATGTTGGGGCAGACCAGCATACAAGAGAAACTAGTGGACTCAATGCTCACTTCACAAGTCAGTACTCGTAAACAATTTGGCTTACTGCAAGACACCCTGAAAGGTCTCCATGAGAAAATGGACTCTGTGGATGTAGCGCTTAAAGCAATGAAGGAGGGTCAGAAGGATATAAGAGACACTGGGGTTACATTCATTAAAAAAAATACCCAAAGAATTCTCCTGGTGAAATCCACCGATAAGGCAACAAAGATCTTGATGTGTGAGGCAGGGGTGCAGACGCTGGGAGATTGGGCATCAGACGACTCTATACTCCCTATAGTAACAAACCTAGAGAATCTGGTTGGAGGGGGATCTCCATCAATTGCACCCAGGCACAGCAGTCAGCACAATATTACTCAAAATGTAGTGAATTCCAAAAGAGGAGTAGATTGTGAAAGATCTAACCAGTGCCCTCATATTTGCCCTGAAGTGTTGGTGAGGGAACAGGGTAGACTGACAGCCCACTCGAACTCCCAGGGAATTATTGCTGGCACCAGTGCTGGACAAACAATCCTGAATTACAACAGTGTCCCCAGGCAGGAAAGTTCTGGTGGCATTAACATTGCACATCCACAAGACAGGGATCATGATCTGTCCTGCTTTAGCAACCCTGACCGACAGTTTGTGGAGCCGGTTAGCTCTAGGTCCCATAACACACTGATAACCTTAGCTCATTCACCTTTGGATGAAGACAGGAATGTAATTTCAAACGGGAAAAGACGAAAGGTGGCTTACAGGGAGAGTGAAACCTGTACAAATTACCATCAGTTAATTGCCTCTAGAGAAAGGGCAGGGGGAGTATTGACTGATTTGAGGATTCAAGGGAAGTTAGGTGGTAAACCTTTAAACTTTGCGGCACCCTCTTTTGAGCCGCGTATTGGGGGTGACAACTTTAATTTTGGGAAAAATGTGAATAATATCTCACAAGACAATCCTTTCAAAAACAGACTAATATGTTGGACCTTAATTACATACTGATGATATCAGTGCACCCATTGTCTGACAGTACTGGACAAAGCCTATTTTTTAATAGAACGACCATTCTAAATCTGCTAAGTACGGTAGAAGATTTTAAGCATGTTAATTCGACTGCCCTTGGCTCAGTACTCTTTATTAAAGATTTTCGCAGTCATTCAGGTGAGGGGACACTGTGACTTTGTTTCCAAAGATGTTTTGTTTCAAACTTTTCATTCATTTTCCGTTATACAACTAAGAGGCTCAATGAGCTCCAACATCAGTGTCAATAAAACATTTTGTTGTCAGTGGTTATAGAAAAGAGTACAAAAGCACTTATTGTTATGTTATTAAAGAACATTACGATGACAACAAATAGCTGATAAACTATGTAAAAGAAAAAGGGGAAGAACATATTTTCTTAATATAACAGTGTCGTGTGTGCCCTTTAGCAGTTAGATCATATGATGAGTGTTTCATGCTAGCATTGGTCGTGTATTTGCATTGTAATTTTAAATGAAGATAACATTCCTGTACTGTGGAGGAGTATGGGGTTGTTGAGATCTGATTTGATTTTGTCAAGGATGATTGTCCATGGTATTGTCTTGTGTATCGGACGTTCATGCATTTGGGCCCAAATGCAAGAGCTTCCAAAGATGTTTTAAAGAATGTACTCGCAGCCAGTGATATGTTTGAATATTTTGGCGTAGGACTGGATATATCTCCTATTTCGATTAAGGAAGCCCTGAACTGGCAACAATTGATGACTTCAAAGGGTTACTCCAGGCAAGCAACCGGGGGAAAGAAACTGTAACTATTATTCCATGGCACAAGACAGGAGGAATGGAGAATAGAAGCTGGTATCAAAACAGGGAGGCTCCTTTGGCTAATATGGGTGGTGTGGGCAACAATTGGCCCGTTGGTATGTCAAAGCCAAATTGCAAAGTACCAAAGAATACTGTGTGTGTGCCATTAGCGATACGGAAGAAAGTGATCAATGATTTGACTATCTACTCTTGGATTTGTTCAGGGTTTGAAGAATCAAAAATAACTTGTTTAACGCAGCCTTATTCTATTATTTTGTTGCAAGAGACTTGGGCCTTAGTGATAAATCCACCGGATAATTTCATGTGTTTTGCACAAAGTGTTAAACATACACAGCATGGTCATAACTCAGGAGGCCTGTTAATTTTAATGAACGTATTAATTAATTGGAGGTTAATTTGTACATGGAATGAATTTGAAGATATTTTGGCTGTGCGTATGTCAAATAAGATCATTGAGAATAAGCAAGATTTAAGCTGGCTAATTATAAATGTGTACATTAACCCCACTAAAATCAAAAAAGATAAACTGTATCTACAGACTTTTTAAAAAAATGTAAATACAATTTTGTATGACGATTCCTCTGATTTTGTCCTTATGGCTGGGGATTGCAATCATTGGTTGTTAGATTTAGATGCTGCTGGCTGGATTGCTTTGAAAAAGGTGGAGGCAAAAATTTGAAGAAGCAGCAAAGGCAAAGTTTGACATGGAAGAAAAACATTTTAACAGCTAACGTTGTTCAAACACCTTTTAAGTCTGCCAAAAAAGGTCAGCATATATAGAATTTGCCATTTTAAATGCAAGCCATACCACGATGCTCTTCTATTAGATTCTGTCTTGTTGATCAAATTGTAAATGTGTTTGCAACCCAAAAAGTGTCCCTCTCAACTAATCAGTCGATGTGCCTTTTGCCCTTACTGTTTCTATTGCATGTTTCTTTTCTATTGTCCATGGGGCTCATATAAGCAGTATGTCTGCAGTTTTACTGTCATACAAAAGTTATCTTTTTATGTTACTGGTCCCTCATATTCTGTCTTCCTAAGTCGTAGTGAGTGCTATCTTAAGCCAACGCAGAGATATAATACCAAATGCTAGTTGTGAATTTGGACACCATGACCATCAATTCTCTGCAAAATATAGAGGTTAACCAGTTATTATACAGAGACTTTGACAAGAAATGTTCTAATCAAGGCTAGAATTTGTGACTGACAGTTATTCTCCATACACTGTTAACTATGAAGTAATTCATTCATCCTATTAATTAAGATTCCAAGCTCCTTGGAAAATGCGGCATCAATACAGTAGAAGACCTTGTGTAACTAATAGGACTTCGCCCCCTCAAGGCTCCTACAAATGCTTTACTGTATTACTGCTAACCAGCTGCCAGATCAAGTCTACTTGAGAATAGCACCACATCAGCTCAACACTGCACCGCTCACCTAAGGGTGGGATTATAGACGTTAACATTCCCCACTATTCACGTAACACACAATTTCATCTGCCTAAACTTTACCACAGATACCTCCCAATAAATAAAGCCAATAAGGCAGGAGGGTCACTGAAACAATAAATACATGGGCAGAGACAGAGAGAGCAAACCTACACCCTTCCAAACAACACATTAAGTCTTCCTCCTCGGAAGTAATATAAAAACATATGAAAGAAACCTCTCAGTATGAATGGAAAAAACGGGGAACTGATCCTCAGACTCCGGAAAGACCATGAACACATATGATAAGATAAACCAACTAAGAGGACCATAGATGCGATCATACTATCTAAACACATCACAACACATAGTACCCTCCCGGACTTAGGGATGGCATAAAACAAACACAAACTAAAACGAAACTAAATACATATTAGGGGCAGGGGAGCCAGGCGGCTTAGGTCCCGACAAACCCGAAAGCACATATAAAACCCACAAGCTAAACTGGGACAAAAGGGGGTGACGACCAGAAGAAATCGAGACCGGGAATGGCCCTGCCCGGTTCTCGTGGCGCAACGACACTGCCTTGAGCGATAAGTACGCGCCATACAAGAACCCAGTGTAACATAACACCATTGGATTATCTGTTCTCAGAGGCCTTTGCAGACCCATCACTGTCAAATGCTTATGTAAAAAAATCTCCCCTGGAGGCAGCTCAATACTTGATCTATTGTATTCGTATTCATTATTTCCCCTAAATGGGCGAATACCAGCAGACTTGCCTGCTGGTATTACATTTGAAAGAGGCCAACCCGCAGTATCATGGACTATTGCTTTGTCAATTACAGTATATGGGAGCATGTTAAGGAATTTAGGATCCTACCTGGTTCGGGGAGTGATCATGGTATACTGCAAACGAAGTTGGATTGGGATATGGGTATTTCTAAGGCAAACTTGCCAGCAAGTGATGTCGTTACAGTAAACAAATGTAAGGTAAACTTTGGAAACAATGACTCTGTACGACTTCTGCGATGGCTGCCAGAGTGGGTAAAATTATTTGAGAACATAGGTGGGAGCTACATTGGTGTATACTCTCACTGGATAAAAATCTGTACAATACATCAACACTTATTGCTCATGTTACATATAATAAAAATAAGTACTGCAGGAATAAGGCGTGGTTTGATGTGGAATGTATGGCGAGTAAAAGGGGAATTAAGTAGGCTAGGTGCATGGCATAGAGCGGATAAGGGGACTTCCTGGGCAGTTTTAAGTAGTGCCAAATTAAGTCATAAAAGATTACTGCAAAGAAAGAAAAGCTGAATATCCAAGAGAACTGGGATAAAATGTCCAATATTATTGTGTCTGGTAATTCGCTGGCTTTTTGACTTCTTGTGAATCATGGCGCTGGGGAAGGAATGGCAAGTCTACCAGCCACGTCGATACCTGCAAAGGAATGGGAACTTTTTATGACCATGCACTATGCCTCTAATTGTATCCTAAGTAGTAGGAGGAGGATTGTACAAACTAGTTCCTATCTAAAGAAACTCTGCCGTGAGGATACGGAAAAGCTCATAAGATTGGTCTCGAAGGTTAGATCTGCGGGACCGGGCGAGTTTTTACCATGCCTATTGATACGTAACGTTGAGGTATGGGCCGCTGTACTCACTGCATTATTTAATCATATAATTCAATTAATTTAAGGGTACCTTTGGAATGGAAGGGATCCCTTCTATTTCCAATATTTAAGCGAGGTCCAATAGCTAATCCAGGGTCATATAGACTCATTGCGCTACAGGATTGTCTGGCCAAAGTTTTTGCCAAAGGTGAGTGGAAGAAAGGGGAATTCTGGATAGAACTCAAGGTGGATTCTGCAGAAACTCATCGACTAGTCCCATGGCTTTCACATTGGAATATATAGCAAGGAAGTACTTGGCGTTGGATGGGAAGTTACACGTGTGCTTCGTGGACTTCTCACCCACCTTTGATCATGTTCCAAGACTGAAGCTATGGGGGAAATTGCAGGTTAAGAGGATTCCATCTGACCTTTTGTCTCTTTTAGTGGATCTTCATTCATCTACCTGGATGAGGGTGCGGTATGTACTGGTGGTGAGGTGACCGGGGCAATCGAGAACTTAACAGGGGTGAAGCAAGGTTGCGTCCTTGCTCCGCTCCCGTTTAATTTGTTCCTGTCTGACTTACTGGAGCATCTTGCGGGGGTATCTGGAAACCCGCCAAGAGTAAATGACAGAAATGTTAATGTCCTGTCCTATGCTGATGATTTAGTGATTATGGATAGAACTCCGTTGGGATTGCAGAAACAGCTAGATCAGTTAGTCTTATATTGTGTTGATAATGGGCTAAGAATTAATTTGGAAACAACTATTACGATGCAGTTTGGTTCTAAAAAGAACATTCACAAACTGTATCTGAATGGCTCACTATTGAAAAATGTAACTGTATTCCGTTATTTAGGTTTTTTGTTTACTCAAAGACTCATTTGGTCTGAACATGTGAAGTGTGCAACCCTAAAGGGGAGGGCTCTAACTGGAGCCATATGCAGCTTCTACAAAAACTTTGGTGGAAACTCAGTGCTGCCTTTATTGAGAGCATAGGGGGGCAAGATTGTTGCAACAGTCCTTTATGGAGCAGAAGTATGGGGGAGGGTGGGGAAGTATTGGAAGCCATTGTGGGTTTTCGAGGGAAGTTTCTTCCGTAGAGCATTATGCCTACCCCTGTCGCTATCCTTTTCAGCGATCGCAATGGAGCTTAATTTATGGTCATTGTGCCATAAGGCAATGTATAGATATACCAATTTCATGCTCAAACTGGATTGTGGAGCGGAAGACATGATTGCAGTTGATAGTTTTAAGGAAACGATGAATTCACATACTAAAGACCGGGTGCACCTGTTAGGGGACCAATGGCTAAACTTTGTGACTTCTCATAAGATTGATGTCTTGGAATATCGGAAAAAACTGGCTGGCAAACACTCACTGAACAAAATGTTTAAACAAGCATCTGTAAATTATACGCAGGACATTATGGCGAGTCTGTCAAGTATGTCATCACTAAATATGTTATGGAGTCAAAAATCTTTTCCACCTTATATTTCGGTATGTACATCCGGGAAAATGTTTCGCGATTTCATGAGAATCCGAAAGGGAATGCTGCCAATACTTAGTCACATTGGCCCTAGGTTCGGCATACCATCGAATATGAGAAACTGTGCCTATTGTAACAATACCTAGTATGATACTAACCACTTTTTCCCTACACTGTGTAGTATTGAACGAGTTACGTGCACATTGGTCACCAAGTATGAATTTAAGTCTGCACTCTGATAATTACTTTATTAACTTATTACTCAATACATGTAACGTGTCACTGTTATGTAAAATAATTGTATATGTATCATTAAGTTGGGATTTAAGAATTAATTTATGGTTCATTAACGGAACTATTAGTGACCTGGGGAAAAATCCTTATAAGCCGATATAATTGTCTTTTTTAGAACTGCGTTTTCTCTTTTATATGAATTGCATTTTTATTTGCGTGTATCTTTATGGTGTAAAAACTGAATAAAGATTATATTTAAACAGGTGGGAGCAGAGGTGGTATTGCCCTACGTAATTGCCCAGGCATCCTGTAATGCCTGGTACTTACCTGCAAGCTAGTTTCAGTTGGGAGGACGACAGGGGAGACATATAGGACCGTACACCGGAGCCTATGTCCTCTAGAGCCCATGGGCAGTTACGTAGAAAGAAGCCAGAACGTTTCAAGTCGCCCGTGCGAAGCCTTGCAGCATTCTACCCACTCGGGACCCATTCGTGACTGCCAGTAACTCCAGCGCCAACACACTAGGCAGGGCCACCGGAGTAGCAGGAGATGTAACTGTTTAACTTTAAAGAGAATATGTTTGCAAAAGCGGGAGGGATAGATATATGGTAGAGTAGAGATGAATAAGGATCAGGAGTTCAGTTGGAAAGACACGCCAGCTCTCCCAGCTGACACTGACCTCAGAAAGAGGATAGAACAAGAGATGCAGAAAGGTGAAAAGAGCTGTAACGGACAGTGCAGATGCTTGACACAACAGGAGAGAATGCTCAGGATATGTACTGGATTATGGTGCAGTGAGTGAGGGTATGTAGAGGTGTTTCACCAGGCACTGGTCCGGTTCCCCAGGGGTTACCTGAGGCCTAGAGGCTCTGGAAATGAGATGGTCACCTAGCACTAAGCACAGGACACGAAAGAAGAGTGAGGCCTGGCACTAGGCACGAGCAGTGAGTGCGAGTAAGCAGAGAGTACCCCAGGCACTGCGGTCAGAGAGGTCTAACCGGCACCAGTTGTAAAGAGAAAGGTGTTGTGCAACAGATTGAGTGCTGAGGGTACTTACCTGGCCAAGGGGAAGGGGAGAGAGGGTAAGAGGAGAGATAGACAGAGAGAGAGAGATAGGGGAGAGGGTGTCTAGAAAGAACAGGGTTCTCCTAGGAAGTCGGGGAGAGAACACCAAGACAGACCCTTTGAAACCATCGGAGGGCCCTGGTGAAGAAGGAGAGGATATGAGAGGTACAGAAAAGAGAGATGGATACAGGACAGAAGCATACAATTCTTACTCAGGCTCTACCCGGATCCCACCCTGCAATACACCGACTGAGCTGAGCACAAGTACAGGGCCGCCAGTCGCAACGCAGGACAGAGGACAGCAGAGCAGGAGAGAAGAGAAAATCGCAGAAAATGAAGAAGAGCTGGAGCGAAGAAGAATGAAGGAGAAAGGAGTGGAGAGACCCCAGAGACCGGGAGAAGGAGAGTGGACAGAAAACCCAACATGGGACATAGACCGGATGACAAGAGATAGTTACAGAAGAGGAGAAGAAGCAGAAGAGGAAGAAAAGAAGACAGAAAAGACCGAAAAGAAGAGAAAACTCAACTTACTTAGGGAGCCGAGAAGTCGCACGTCTGGAGCCGGGAGCTGCAGAATCCCATATGTGGCCACCTGACGCCTCCGACACATGTGTCCGAAACGTAAGATGGCAGCCTCCATAGACCTTCAGCAAGCAGTGCACTACTGCTGGGACCGGATCCGGTAGGAGCTGCAATACCGGGAGATTTGAACCAGGTTAGAATCAGTTTTACTTCTAAAGGGTAGTTTAAAGAATTGTCAAAACGTTAAAGTAAAGGAGGGAAGGGTTCGGAGTTACTATTTAATAATTATTCTTTAAGGTTAACTGTGCCAGGATTTTAGCACACCAGTGCTAGGTTGTTGGGGAGGGGGAGACTATGGGAGGAGGGTAAACTACTGGGGAGACTGGGAAGAAGACTGGAGGAGTTTTAGGGAGGTTAGACAAATAACATTGGACTAGGGGTGTAGGAGGGGTGATAGCAGAACACCAGTTTAATATTTTTAGAGTACAGGAACGTGACAAGGGACAGTGATTTACCCTAGGGTGTACACTCACCTCTTCCACAGATCCTGTCGAGGATGGGACCTGCTCTCCAGAACGCTGGAGCAGCACCAGAGCAGGCGAAATGCAGATCCAGAGACCCCGCACTGGAGAACAGGTACTGAAGCTGTAAGACAAAAGAGTTAGTTGCAGAGAGGGGGAGGGGTAGAGTGAGACAGAACATAGTAGAGAGGGGAGGGGTGGAGGGAGATAGAGAAACACAGTATAGACAGTTCCAATACACAGACAGGTTAAACAGTACTTTTGCAGCGCCAGGCTAGATTTCAGAGTAGAGCCCGAGCTACACCCAGGGAGGGGCAGAGGGAGATTCCACCAGGCTTAGGGTCCTTCCAAGTACTTACCAAGTAAGGGCAAAGTTTAGCAGCAGGGATGCAGTGACAACAGGCAAAGGGTGACACGGTCACAGTACGCAGTCTCAGTAGCTGAGGGGGGGGGTGTGTTCCTCCTGATTGGAGTCCAGACCTAGCTTTTAGCCCCAGTTCCATCGGGAGCGCACCTCACAGCCCCCAGTCTCTGGCACGGGGAGTTTTCCAAATTCCACTGGCCCCCAGTAATCAGAGAGGAAGTGGCGGTCAAAGCACACATCCCCCAGGCTATCCGGTGTTCCCAGGCAGGCCAGGCCAGAGGTCCAGATTGATCAAGTTGATCAAGAGGGTTTATTGCGGTGGGCTGTAAATGTCCTCTGATCTATGGACCCAGGACAAAGGGAGGCAGGAAAGAGCTGTGCACAGTGTGTCAGGTAGGAGGAGAGGAAACTGCAGAGAGAGAAAGACAGGTGGAGGGAGTGACAGCATCAGGCAACACATAGTTTTATGAGGTATCCATAGACCCCGAGCCAGAGCGCTTTGAACAATGGACCTCAGACAATGGAAGAGCCGTGCAACAGAAACAAACACCTAAGTGTAATCAGCGAAGGGCTTCCCCCAGCGAAGAAATCCTCCCCGGGAGCGACAGAGACATGCTGGATGGGGTCATAAATGTAATGACATCCTCTGCAGCTGCCTAGGGCAGGAACTTGCAATCTGAGAGGTGTGGCTCAGGGTGATCCCTGGGTCAGGCTTGATACAGGATTTATTAATTGAAATGTGTGTGGATGAAATGTGTTTTGGTCATAACTCCTATCCCCTGGGGCCAGCAGTTCTGTGAATAGATTTAATAGTGCATTGGAAACCAGGGGTTTCCAAAGACACCAAACATGTGTGGGTGCGAAACTGGTAACAGGCATACAACAGCATGGGTCCCAGGGACCATGGCTGTACACAATTATACCTACAGGGACCAGTCTAACACTAATTCATAGCAGGGTTTAACTGGTACCGGGACATACGCTCAGGTCCATTACTCCGGTCTAAGGTACAGATTAATTCTCAGGCAGGAATTTGTTCTCAGACAGGGGTTTTACAGAGACTCAGACCTAATTTCACAGACCGCGCGTGTATTCTTGTTACATGGCCAAACGGGGTGAGCCAAGCAGGCTCAGACATTCCATTTCATTCATACCAAGTGGCACTGGAACTCTTTTTTTAAGTGGGAGTGGGGGCTGGCTGGTGATAAGTAGATCTGGGCGAGCTTGAAAATGCTCAGTTCAAGCCAAGCCCAAGCTGGAGTCAAGCCCAAGCTATTTGCAAGTCAAGCTGGTGTGCACGACAATATTGTATAAAAGCAGTGTATAAATACTTTGAAGCATGACTATGTAGAAAACAAATGTATAAATGCAGTGAATTTATACACTGTTGTGTGACAATGTAGCGCAACAAGATAAATGGGGGTTATCAACATTATACTTACTCAATAGAAGACTGTCTCTTTTTAGTGGGGCTACCTAATATGGAAACCTACTGATATTGACCCCTACAATGCAAAATTAGCTACAGCACACAGATGATATTTTTCTCAAACACTATGTCAAATTAAAAACAGGCATAGCCATTAATAGACTGTGGCAGCAAATGCTATTAAAGCAGACCCTTAGAATGAGTAATTTTGGCATCAAAATGTTTTGCCCCGATTATAGTTATTTAAAAAAAATCTCAAATAAAAAATAAAGCAAGCAATTTAATCATTATAGATCTCCAGCCCCCAGAATACAGCAGATAAACAGTCAACTTCAGGTCAGCTATTTGTTGCTGAATTAAAGCAGCTTAATGTGCAACACATTAGACAATTGCACTTATCAGTTCAGAATGTATATATTTTTATAGGGATGGGATTGCAAGTTTTCAGTTGCTACTAGCTCGAAAATACCTTTTATTTTTTGGTAACATTAATTTGTTATATAGCGCTACACACTCACAAGTCTCAAGAGCGCTGAATAATGGATTACATTAGTATGTATTTATAGTAGATTCTTGTTGCTTGGACATGTCAGGTGAATCTGTGGCTTTTTACTGGTTTACATGAAATCAACTATCCCGCTTTATGAATACGGTTGTACATCAACCCTTTGCTCTTTCAATGTAAATTGTGGTCCAGACAATAAAGGACTCGATAACAACGAGGTGCAGAGCACTTCAAGTACAATACTGAACCCCTTCAGTGCGGAGGATGCGTCAGATGCGTCCTCTGCTGCCGCAGTTCTCGCTTATTTGCATGGGGATAACATTATCCCTATGCTTTTGACACCGCAGTTAAGGGGTTAAGCAAATATTTGTGGCTACACCTATGATAGAACAAACAGGACATTCAACCCAAAAGGCTACCACAGCCACGGTTACAGCTCTGACCTTCATCACAATACATAGAAAGATAAACATACGCATAATAGGACCTCTTCTCATGAAAACACGGGGTACCCAGGAGCCTTCATGACAAAATTGGACTTGAAAGACGCCCATTTTCACATTCCAATTGCCCAGTCCTATCGGAAATTTCTACGATTCTAGTCAACGGTACTCACTACCAATTCAGGGCGCTCCCGTTCGGCCTGTCCACACCCCCCCCCCCCCTCCGAGTGTTCACCAAAGTTTTGGCTCCACTAGTGGG
>JAWWME010000038.1:0-14565 GCA_035047425.1 Eurycea quadridigitata
GCGCCCTTGACTCGTCCTGGTCCCTCCCTCATGACGTCAACAGGACGCGACAATATCTCCCCTTCATAATGTTAGCTCATCACATAGTCCTGCATCCAAGCGGCGTCTCTTCACCTTCCGCTGCGCTTCCCTCAGCCTGGGCTTCTACTGACCCACCCTCAGGTTCTTGCTCCTGCGCGCTTTCTTCTGCGCCTGCATAGTCGCCTGCATCAGGCTCAGCTTCTTCTGCTTCTCTGAATGCTAGCGTGCTCTTGTGGCTTACCAGCCTGTCTATGCTCCAGGAGCGGCCATCTGTCATGGTGGCAACCTTGTCGGTTATGTCAGCTATCTGTAGGGTTCGGAGAACTTACTCTGCCCCTTGCTTGTCATTCCCGGTTTCCTTATGCGCACCCACTCGCCTTGTATGAACTCGTGTGGTCGCGTCTTGTGTTTGGTATTGTATGCCTCCTTGTACTTACTTTGGGCATTCTGTGCCTGCTCTTGTAATGCTTAGCAGTTAACAGGCATGTCTGGTGATAGGCATGTCCAGTGTGGTGCCCACGTGGTTACTGCCTTCCTACCTCTCATTACGTAGAATGGGGTGTGTCCTGTGGTCGGGCGTGGGGTGTTTCTTACTGACCATAGGAGGTCTGTGACGCCCACTAACCAACTCAAACCTTCTTTAACGTTTAACTGTATGCTGTCTTTGAGTGTTCTATTGAAACGCTCGGTGAGCCCATTACATTGCGGATGGTAGAGGGATGTGTTGGAAGCTTTTATTCCCTTCTTTTGTAGGTACGTCCTCATTTCCTGAGAGACGAATTGGACGCCATTGTCCGAGATCATAGTGTGGGGAACCCCTTCCTGGGCGAACACTTCCGCCATGATTTTTATGACTGCCCTGGTGTCTATGGATGCAGTGAAAGCTACTTCCGGCCACCTGGTTGCGTAGTCGATCATGACTACAGCATATTTAGCCTCTTCGTATCCCAACTGTAGTGGTCCAGTTATATCTATGCCTATGGTGTGCCATGGTTGTTGAGGCAAGGGGATGGGCGCTAGCGGTGTTCTGTGTGTGTGTGTAGCGTCTTGTCTGCTTGGGCACATTCGTTCCACCATTGCACTAAGCGCTCGACATCCCTGTCTATTGCTGGCCACCAGTATGTGCATCTGGCCATGCGTTTCAAGGCTTGGATGCCATTATGTGCCTCGTGCATCATGGCGAGTATCCTTTCTCGCAATGGTTTCGGTGCCACGAACTTGTCACCTCTCATTAATGTGCCCTGTGCGACGTGTAATTCGTCCCGTACCTGCCAGTACGCTTTGGCTGGCTCGGGAGTGTGTGTGAGGGACGGTGGCCATTCTGTCGTGGCGAATTGCATTACCATCGTGTGCGTGTCATCTTGGAGGGCACTGTTTTTCCATTCCTGTGCACTGATGGCGTTGTGTGTGGCTGCTGTGACACTGTTTATTACTGAGCATCTGTCCCATTCCCTTTCGTCTTCGTCTGGTTCCTTGTCGTCGCTGGGGAGTCTTGATAGGGTGTCTGCCGGGTGGTTCTGCCGGCCTGGGTAGTACTCCATTTCGTACTGGTATGTCATCATGCGGCAGTACCAGTTGGCTATTCTCGGTGTGGCATGGGCGGAGCCCTTGGTTGAGAGCAGATGTATTAGGGGCCTGTGATCCGTCCTTAGCTTGAATCTTTCCCCCCATATGTAGTGGCGGTAGTGGTGTATGCCCCACCAACACGCGAGAGCCTCGCGCTCTATAGTCGAATATCTGGTTTCCGCGCTGGCCAGTGCCCTTGATGCGAATCCGATTATGAGTTCCTTGTTTCCGTCCATCTGTGATAATATTGCGCCCAATCCGGCTTGGCTGGCGTCTGTGGTCACTATGGTGGGCCTCCCTGGTTCAAAGGTGCGAAGTGCGGTGGCTTCTCCTATGTTTTTCTTCAACTTATCGAAGCTTGTCTGGCATTGCAGCGACCACTCGTATTTGGCATTGGCTTTCAGGATGGCTCTCAGTGGTTCTGCTATTGTGGCGAAATTCTGTACGAACTTGCTGTAGAATTCGGCTAGACCGAGGAATGAGCGTAGGGTGTCCTTGTCTGCCGGGGCAGGAGCGTCTGTGATGTCCTTCACTAGGGACTGTTTGGGTTGGATGCCCTCCTTCGTTATTTCGTGGCCTAGGTACGTGACTCGCTCTGAGTCTATCTGGCATTTCTTGGGCTTTAGTGTCAGGCCGCTCTCTTTCAGTCTCCTTATCACGTGTGCCAGGGTGGCGTCGTGTTCTTCCTGGTTTCTCCCGAATATTAGTATGTCGTCCTGGAAGCAGCGTGTATTTTTTACAGGTTTGAGCCAATGATCCATTATGCGTTGGAACACGGCACTGGCGGTGGACAGGCCGAAAGGCATCCTTTTGAAGCGGAAGGCGCCTTCGGGTGTGATAAACGATGTTAGTGGCCTGGACTGTTTGTGCAATGTCACTTGGTGATACGCGCTGCTCAGGTCTAGCACGGTGAACCTTGTGGGGGAGCCTATGCTCATCAGTATGTCGTTCACCTTGGGGGCCGGGTATCTTTCCTGCCATATTTGTGCATTTAAATCGCCCAGGTCGACGCATAGGCGTATTGATGAATCAGGTTTGGATACTATCACCGTGGGGAACAGCCATTCTGACTGTTCAATTGGCTCTATTATATCTTGGGCTTGAAGGCGTGCTAGTTCTGCTCTAAGTGGTTCTCGAAGCCTGTGTGGAACGTCGCGCACTTTGTGTGCCACTGGTTGCGCTGAGTCTTTTAGTCGAAGTTTGTGCTGGTACTCTGTTAAATTACCTAGGGCCTCGGTGAACACTTCGGGGTTGGATTGTACTGCTTTATGATACTGGGTTTGCATGATGGTTGCCACGCATTGCTCGGTGCCAGGACGCAATACGATCCGTAACGCGCCTTGGTGTTCCCACCCTAGGAGGTCGCTTCCCTCCTTGGCCACGTGTACCCTGGCGCTGATCTGCCTGTTTTTGTACGCTATGGTAATGGTTGCGGAACCCACTATGTCAATGGGAATGTTGCCATAGGCGTCTAGCTTGAAATCCGATTTTTCTAAGTGGCCTTGGAGCTTGTTGAAGGTGTCTAGGCCTAAAAGGGTGAAGTGTGACCCTGAATCCACTATCATTCTGGTTGGTGTGCCGTTTAGGAGGAATGTGTCTGTTGGGCTTTTGTTTCCTGTGGGAATGTGGAGGCAGTATTTTGGCGTGGCGTTGGGCTCTGCCTGATAATCCGGTTCCTCTTGTGTGAGGGTGACTGCCTGCACTGGTGGCTTGCCGGGCGCTTGTGCCAATCGTGAACGGCAAACCTTGGCGTAGTGCCCTGTCCTCTTACAGAATGAGCATGTGGCTGCTGCAGCTGGGCATTTAGGGTCTCTAGCCCAGTGATCATTGTTCCCACAGCGGAAACATCCTTTGGGGTTGTGGGCCTTTTGGGGGTTAGGTTTTTGTGTGTCCGTGTTGTATTTGGTGGGACCTTGGCTGCGTGTGTGTGGTTTTTCGCCCTGATGCGGTCTTTCGCCTTGTTGAGTCCAGTTTACTGCACTGGGCTCTTGTGATTTGTCGCTGTGTTTGAACGTCGTGTTGTGTGCCCTTTGGTCCTCGACGTGATGGCCTATTTCGATGGCCCTCTCTAGTGTGAGCCTCACCGTGTCGAGGCACTTTTCTCTGATCTTGTCGTCGCTGGTGTGGAACGCGAACTGGTCGCGAATCATGGTGTCTGTCTGGGCCCCGTACTCGCACGTGGCAGCCAATGTGCGGAGTGCTAGTATGAACGTGTCTACTGGCTCATTGGGTGCCTGGTGTCTTGATCTGAATTTGTAACGTTCCACCATCTCGTTTTTTGCTCTGCCGTAGAACTTACTTAGTGTTAGTATGGCCTTGTCATATGGATTGTTTTGGGCTTGGGGAACGTTCGTAGGCGCCTCCAAGTGTTCGTATACCCTCTGACCTTCTGATCCCAAGCAGTGTTGGAGCATCTGCTCCTTGCGTGCGGGGGCATATTCGGTGGCGCCTATGGCGTTTAAGTATACATCGAACATTTTATGCCACCTGTCCCATTGTATGGCGGGATTGCCTGGAGTGGGCAGGAACTGGGGGGGTGGGGGTAGCTGTGTCATATCTTCTGCTGTGGGCCTAGCTGTTTGCGCGCGCGCGCGGTGCGGTTGGGATCTGGTATCTACTTGGTGTGGCCCCCTTTCCCCGTTACCTGCACTATGCGCTGCAAGATCTGTGGGCGCCGCTGGTGCGCTGCTGGTAGCTGGGTAGCTGTGGATGTTCTCAGCGGTGGTGTCGTTTAGCTCAGCCGTGGAGTCAGGGGTGACAGTGGCCTGCATCAGTCACTGGGTTTATAAAGTTCTGCCTGGTTGTGGACTTCTTTCGACGGTCGGTGCACCGGTGGCCGGTTGGCGCCACCCGAGATACTTCCGGTGGCCGGTTGGCGCCACCCGAGTAGGCTTCCGGTGGCCGGTTGTCGCCACCCGATTCTTCCTCCGGTGGCCGGTTGGCGCCACCCGATGTCTGCGTGGTGGTTCTGCTGCTGGTGTGGTCGCCTCGGTGCTGGGTGCTGTGGCGCCCACGTGCTAGTGTGGGTGGCTTCGCCACGTGTTGAATGGAGGGTAGGTGCGTGTCGCGGCCTACTCGTCCTTTTTCTCTGTTGCTGGATCCATGCGTTGGCTTGCCCGTGCTTGCTGGGCTGTGCGTGCAGGCCGGTGGTCCGTGATGTGGCGCCCCTTCAATGGCGGCGGGGTGCCGTGGGCTGCCTCGGCCTGGTTTGCGGTGCTGGTATGGGCGGTCGCTCTTGGCGTGCCGCGGTGGTGGATAGGCCTGTTTGTCCTTGCTCGGCAACCGGTCTGGGTTTGCCTGCCGGGTTGCCGGTTTCGGGCGTCCGGGGTCTGCGTGGCTGTTCCGGGGCCTGCGGGGCCTGCGCGGCCGCGTGGCGGCGGTGGCGGGCCCGTGGCGCGCGGCTGGTCCGAGTGAGGGCCGGGCCGGTGTGGGTACCAGCGCACGCGGGTACGCGTGGGAGCTCCGGGTCTGAGGTGCGGAGCTCGCGGTGGGTGTCGGTGGCAGGCAGGGCCTGCAGCCTCGTCGCCAATTGAAGCGTGCTGCAATAATGAGGCGGACACCATGTAGGTAAGACTACGTCTTTACTCTCTCGCTCCAGTTGCATAATGAATCCCGCGCCTCGCAGGGCGCGTAATGACGTCATCCCCTTAGTCCCGCCCCCCGAGCGTCAACAGGACGCGACATATCTCCCCTTGGTAATGTTAGTTCATTACATAGTCTCGCATCCAAATGGGATCTCTCCTGTCCCGTCTGCGGGAGCTGTCACCATTGGTGTGCTGGGTGCCAACTATGTTGTGCTCTGCTTGGTTGTCCCATGGCAATTCCTCCGTTACTTGCTCAGCGTCTTCAGTGGCGCTGCCTTGCTCAACTGCTTCTGCGCCTGCGCTTGCGTCTTCGCTTGTATCCTGTTCTGTCTCCACTGTCTCATTGTTGGCTGAGTTACCCCTATGTTCCACTAACCTGTCGACACTCCAGGTGCGCCCGTCTGTCATGGTGGCGACCTTGTCGTTTACTTGGGCTATCTGAATTGGTTCACTGAACTTGCTCTGCGCCTTGCTGATCAGCCCTGGCCTTTTTACGCGCACCCAATCCCCCTGTATGAACCCGTGCTGCCTGGTGTGATGTTTTGCATCATAGCTCTCTTTGTATTTGGTCTGAGCTTTGCGCGCTTGGTCTTGCAGCGCGCGCCAATCTACGGGCTGGGTTGGTGTGGGATTGATCCAATGGGGAGCCCATGCGGTGCTAGCCTTGCGCCCTCTCATGACATGGAACGGGGTGTGGTTAGTGGTGGGATGTGGTACATTTCTGTATGACCACAGCAATTCAGTTACGCCTGCTAACCAGTCGTTGCCGGCTCTTATGTTTAGCTGTATGTTTTCTTTTAGCGTACGGTTAAACCGTTCCGTAAGGCCATTAGATTGGGGGTGGTACAGGGATGTGTTCGCTGTCTCGATGCCTTTGCTTGCGAGGAATGCTTTCATCTCCTGCGAGACGAACTGTACCCCGTTGTCTGAAATGAGTGTGTGTGGTACCCCTTCTCTGGCGAATATACCTGACATGATTTTAATGACTGCTTTGGTGTCTATGTTGTCTGTGAAGGCTACCTCCGGCCATCTGGACGCGTAATCGATCATGACCACTGCGTACCTGGTACCTTGTTGTCCTAACTGTAATGGTCCCGTGATGTCTATTCCCACTGTATGCCATGGCTGGGATGGGATGTGGATGGGTTGGAGGGGAGCCTTGTGCGTTTGTAGGGTTTTGTCGGCCTGCGCACACTCGGTGCACCATTGTACTATTCTCTCAACGTCGCGGTCTATGGCTGGCCACCAATAGGTATAGCGAGCCATGCGTTTGAGGGCCTGGATACCGTTATGTGCCTCGTGCATCATGGAGAGTATTCTTTCTCGCAGTGGTTTCGGGGCCACAAACTTGTCTCCTCTCATTAATGTGCCCTGTGCGACGTGCAATTCGTCCCGTACCTGCCAGTACGCTTTAGCTGGCTCGGGAGTGTGTGTGAGGGACGTCGGCCATTCTGTCGTGGCGAATTTCGTGACCATCATGTGCGTGTCATCCTGAAGGGCACTGTCTTCCCATTCCTGTGCACTGATAGCGTTGTGTGTGGCCGCTGTGACGCTGTTTATTACTGAGCATCTGTCCCATTCCCTTTCGTCTTCGTCTGATACCTTGTCGTTGCTGGGAAGTCTTGATAGGGTGTCTGCTGGGTGGTTCTGCCGGCCTGGGTAGTATTCCATTTCGTACTGGTATGTCATCATGCGGCAGTACCAGTTGGCTATTCTCGGTGTGGCATGGGCGGAGCCCTTTGTTGAGAGCAGATGTATCAGGGGCCTGTGATCCGTTCGTAGCTTGAATCTTTCCCCCCATATGTAATGGCGGTAGTGGTGTATGCCCCACCAGCATGCTAGCGCCTCGCGCTCTATAGTCGAATACCTGGTTTCAGCGCTGGTCAACGCCCTTGATGCGAATCCGATTATGAGTTCCTTGCTTCCGTCCATCTGTGATAATATAGCGCCCAATCCGGCTTGACTGGCGTCTGTGGTCACTATGGTGGGCCTCCCTGGTTCAAAGGTGCGCAGTGCGGTGGCTTCTCCTATGTGTTTCTTCAACTTATCGAAGCTCGTCTGACACTGCCGCGACCACTCGTATTTGGCGTTTGCTTTAAGGATGGCTCTTAGTGGTTCTGCTATTGTAGCGAAATTCTGTACGAACTTGCTGTAGAATTCGGCTAGACCGAGGAATGAGCGTAATGTGTCCTTGTCTGCCGGGGCAGGAGCGTCTGTGATGTCCTTCACTAGGGACTGTTTGGGTTGGATGCCCTCCTTCGTTATTTCGTGGCCTAGGTACGTGACTCGCTCTGAGTCTATCTGGCATTTCTTGGGCTTTAGTGTCAGGCCGCTCTCTTTCAGTCTCCTTATCACGTGTGCCAGGGTGGCGTCGTGTTCTTCCTGGTTTCTCCCGAATATTAGTATGTCGTCCTGGAAGCAGCGTGTATTTTTTACAGGTTTGAGCCAATGATCCATTATGCGTTGGAACACGGCACTGGCGGTGGACAGGCCGAAAGGCATCCTTTTGAAGCGGAAGGCGCCTTCGGGTGTGATAAACGATGTTAGTGGCCTGGACTGTTTGTGCAATGTCACTTGGTGATACGCGCTGCTCAGGTCTAGCACGGTGAACCTTGTGGGGGAGCCTATGCTCATCAGTATGTCGTTCACCTTGGGGGCCGGGTATCTTTCCTGCCATATTTGTGCATTTAAATCGCCCAGGTCGACGCATAGGCGTATTGATGAATCAGGTTTGGATACTATCACCGTGGGGAACAGCCATTCTGACTGTTCAATTGGCTCTATTATATCTTGGGCTTGAAGGCGTGCTAGTTCTGCTCTAAGTGGTTCTCGAAGCCTGTGTGGAACGTCGCGCACTTTGTGTGCCACTGGTTGCGCTGAGTCTTTTAGTCGAAGTTTGTGCTGGTACTCTGTTAAATTACCTAGGGCCTCGGTGAACACTTCGGGGTTGGATTGTACTGCTTTATGATACTGGGTTTGCATGATGGTTGCCACGCATTGCTCGGTGCCAGGACGCAATACGATCCGTAACGCGCCTTGGTGTTCCCACCCTAGGAGGTCGCTTCCCTCCTTGGCCACGTGTACCCTGGCGCTGATCTGCCTGTTTTTGTACGCTATGGTTATGGTTGCTGAGCCCACTATGTCAATGGGAATGTTGCCATAAGCGTCTAGCTTGAAATCCGATTTTTCTAAATGGCCTTGTAGTTTGTTGAATGTGTCTAGGCCTAAGAGGGTGAAGTGTGACCCTGAATCCACTATCATTCTGGTCGGTGTTCCGTTTAGGAGGAATGTGTCTGTTGGGCTTTTATTTCCTGTGGGGATGTGGAGGCAGTATTTTGGCGTGGCGTTGGGCTCTGCCTGATAATCCGGTTCCTCCTGTGTGAGCGTGACTGCCTGCACCGGTGGCTTGCCGGGTGCTTGTGCCAATCGCGAGCGGCACACCTTGGCGTAGTGCCCTGTCCTCTTACAGAATGAGCATGTGGCCGATGCGGCTGGGCATTTGGGATCTCTAGCCCAATGATCGTTATTTCCGCAGCGGAAACAGCCTTTGGGGTTGTGGGCCTTTTGCGGGTTTGTTTTTGGTGTGTCGGTGTTGTATTTGTTGGGACCTTGGTTGCGTGTTTGCGGTTTTTCGCCTTGATGCGGTCTTTCGCCTTGATGTGTCCAGTTTACTGCACTGGGCTCTTGTGATTTGTCGCTGTGTTTGAAAGTTGTGTTATGTGACCTTTGGTCCTCAACGTGATGGCCTATTTCGATAGCCCTCTCTAGTGTGAGCCTCACTGTGTCAAGGCACTTTTCTCTAATCTTGTCATCGCTGGTATGGAATGCGAACTGGTCGCGAATCATGGTGTCTGTTTGGGCCCCGTATTCGCATGTGGCAGCTAATGTGCGGAGTGCTAGTATGAACGCGTCTACAGGCTCGTTGGGTGCTTGGTGCCTTGATCTGAATTTGTAGCGTTCCACCATCTCGTTTTTTGCTCTACCGTAAAATTTATTCAATGTTAGTATGGCCTTGTCGTAGGGATTGTTTTGGGCGGGAGCGATGTTTGTCGGGGCCTCCAAGTGTTCGAATACCCTCTGCCCTTCTGACCCCAAGCAGTGTTGGAGCATTTGTTCCTTGCGTGCGGGGGCATAGTCGGTGGCGCCTATGGCGTTTAAGTACACATCGAACATTCTATGCCATCTATCCCATTGGATGGCGGGGTTGCCTGGTGTGGGAAGGAACTGGGGGGGGGGGGGATAGCTGTGCCATGTCGCCCGCCGTGGGCCTTGCTACTTGCCTGCGCGCGGGGTTGAGTTGGGAGCTGGTCGCTGCTTGGTCTAACCCCCCTGCCCCGTTACCTGCACTATGCGCTGCTAGCCCTGTGGGCGATGCTGATGTGCTGCTGGGCGCAGTTTGGCTGTCGCTGTTCTCAGTGGTGGCTTCGTTTAACTCAGCAGTGGAGTCTGGGACGGCCGTGGCCTGCATCAGTCACTGGGTGGCGGTTGAGCGCGGTTGGGCCGTGAGGTGGTCCTGGGCACTCAGTTCTCATGCGGTGCTGGTCTGCTTGCGGTGGGCCGTGCGCCGGTGGCCGGTTGGC
Source organism: Eurycea quadridigitata (assembly GCA_035047425.1). NCBI lineage: Eukaryota > Metazoa > Chordata > Amphibia > Caudata > Plethodontidae > Eurycea > Eurycea quadridigitata. The sequence continues at coordinate 9,752 of JAWWME010000038.1, forward strand.
GCCACCCGAGGTTGCTTCCGGTGGCCGGTTGGCGCCACCCGAGGATGCTTCCGGTGGCCGGTTGGCGCCACCCGAGTTTCCCTCCGGTGGCCGGTTGGCGCCACCCGATGCCTGCCTGTGGATTGTGGTTGCTGCTGTGGCTGTCCAGTCGTCGTCGTGGTGGGTGCCCACGTGCTGTAGTGTGGTGTGTTTCCCACGTGCCAGGCCTTTCTGCTGGTGCTGTGCGCTTCGGCCTTTTGCTGCGTAGTGTTGCTGGTGGCTTGCCGGGTGGGCGTGCCGTCAGGGTGTAGTGGCCGTTGGTCCGTTGGGCGGCCTGGATTCTGTTCGTGGGCGGCTGTTCACGGCGTGCCGCGGCGTGTCTGGTAAGGCCTGGCCGCGCCGTGGGTGCGCCTTGTTCTGGGCGCCGCCGGTGGTGTGTGGCGCTTCCCGGGGACCGGTGGCGGTCCTGGCGGGGCTGTGCCGGCGTCCGGCGTCTGCGCGTGCTGTGGTGTGGTGGCCTGCAGGGTCGTAGCCGGGGAGCGGCGTGGACGGCTGGGCTGGTGGGGGCCGGGCCCGGTGGAGGGCGGGCCGCGGGCGCGCCGGCTGTGGGCGTGGAGGAGGCCGGGCCGGGGTGGCGTTGCCTGCTGGTTGCGGTGTTCTGGTGGAGCTCCGGGGCGGGGGGGCGCGGAGCTCGGTCGTGGGTGCCGGTGGCAGGCCAGGGCCTGCAGCCTCGTCGCCAATTGAAGTGTCGTGGAAGAATGAGGCGGACACAAATTAAGACAGTACGTCTTTACTCTACAAGTTCCAGTGCAGAATGCCCGCGCCTCGCAGGGCGCGTGATGACAAACCCCTCAGTCCCTCCCCCTATTGCGTCAACAGGACGCGACATATCTCCCCTTGGTAATGTTAGTCCATTACATAGTCTCGCATCCAAATGGGATCTCTCCTGTCCCGTCGGCGGGAGCTGTCGCCATTTGCGTGTTGGGTGTCAGCCATGCCATGCTCTGCTTGGCTGTCCTGTGGAGTTTCCTCCGTTGTCTGCTCAGCGGCTTCAGTGGCGCTGCCTTGCTCTAGAGCTCCTGCGCCTGCGCCTGAATCTTCGCTTGCGTCCTGTTCTACTTCAACTACTTCACTGTAGGCTGAGGTACCCCTGTGTTTCACTAACCTGTCGACACTCCACGTGCGCCCGTCGGTCATGGTGGCGACCTTATCGTTTAGCTGGGCGATCTTGACAGGTTCGCTGAACTTGCTCTGCGCCTTGCTGACCAACCCTGGCTTTTTTACGCGCACCCAGTCACCCTGTATGAACCCGTGTTGCCTGGTATGATGTTTGGCATCATAGCTCTCCTTGTATTTGTTCTGAGCTTTGTGCGCGTGGTCTTGTAGCGCGCCCCAATCTACGGGCTGGGTAGGTGTGGGATTGGTCCAGTGGGGAGCCCATGCGGTGGTTGCCTTGCGTCCTCTCATGACATGAAACGGGGTATGGTTGGTGGTGGGGTGTGGCACATTTCTATAGGACCACAACAATTCTGTTACGCCGGCCAACCAGTCGTTGCCAGCCCTTATGTTTAACTGTATGTTCTCTTTCAGTGTACGGTTAAACCGTTCTGTAAGGCCGTTGGATTGGGGGTGATAGAGGGATGTGTTCGATGTCTCGATGCCTTTGCTTGTGAGGAATGCTTTCATCTCCTGAGAGACGAATTGTACCCCATTGTCGGAAATGAGTGTGTGGGGAACCCCTTCTCGGGCGAATACTTCTGACATTATTTTGATGACGGCCTTGGTATCTATGTTGTCTGTGAAGGCGACCTCAGGCCATCTGGATGCGTAATCGATCATGACTACTGCGTACCTGGTTCCTTGTTGTCCTAACTGTAATGGCCCCGTGATATCTATTCCCACTGTGTGCCACGGCTGGGATGGGATGTGAATGGGTTGTAGGGGAGCCTTGTGCGGTTGTAGGGTTTTGTCCGCCTGGGCGCACTCGGTGCACCATTGCACTAATCTCTCTACGTCGCGGTCAATGGCAGGCCACCAGTAGGTGTAGCGTGCCATGCGTTTGAGGGCTTGGATACCATTGTGTGCTTCGTGCATCATGGATAGTATCCTTTCCCGCAGTGGTTTTGGGGCCACGAATTTGTCTCCTCTCATTAATATGCCCTGTGCGACATGTAATTCATCCCGTACCTGCCAGTATGCTTTGGCTGGCTCTGGCGTGCGTGTGAGGGATGGTGGCCATTCTGTCGTGGCGAATTCCATTACAAGCGTGTGCGTGTCGTCTTGAAGGGCGCTGCTTTCCCATTCCTGGGAACTGATGGCGTTGTGTGTGGCGGATGTGATACTGTTTATCACTGAGCATCTGTCCCATTCCTTCTCGTCTTCATCTGATTCTTTGTCTGTGCTGGGGAGTCGTGATAGGGTGTCTGCCGGGTGGTTCTGCCTACCTGGGTAGTACTCCATTTCGTACTGGTATGCCATCATGCGGCAGTACCAGTTGGCTATTCTCGGGGTGGCGTGAGCTGAGCCTTTGGTTGACAGGAGATGTATTAGGGGTCTATGATCTGTTCGGAGCTTGAATCTTTCCCCCCATAGGTAATGGCGGTAGTGGTGTATGCCCCACCAGCATGCAAGCGCCTCGCGCTCTATTGTTGAATATCTGGTTTCGGCGCTGGCCAGCGCCCTGGAGGCGAATCCAATTATGACTTCCTTGGTTCCGTCCATCTGGGATAGGATTGCGCCCAATCCGGATTGGCTGGCGTCCGTGGTCACGATGGTGGGCCTTCCTGGTTCGAACGTGCGGAGTGCTGTGGCTTCTCCTATGTTTTTCTTCAATTTGTCGAAGCTGGTCTGGCACTGCAACGACCAATCGTACTTGGCATTTGCCTTAAGGATAGCTCGCAGTGGTTCGGCTATCGTAGCGAAATTCTGTACGAACTTGCTGTAGAATTCGGCAAGACCGAGGAACGAGCGTAGGGTGTCCTTGTCTGCCGGGGCTGGAGCGTCAGTGATGTCCTTCACTAGTGACTGTTTGGGTTGGATACCTTCCTTCGTAATTTCGTGGCCTAGGTACGTGACTCGCTCTGCGTCTATCTGGCATTTCTTGGGCTTGAGTGTTAGGCCGCTGTCTTTGAGTCTTTTTATCACGTGTGCCAGGGTGGCGTCGTGCTCTTCCTGGTTCCTCCCGAAAATTAGGATGTCGTCCTGGAAGCATCGTGTGTTTTTTACTGGTTTGAGCAAGTGATCCATTATGCGTTGGAATACCGCGCTGGCGGTGGACAGGCCGAAGGGCATTCTTTTGAAGCGGAACGCGCCTTCTGGTGTGATAAACGAAGTTAGTGGTCGAGACTGCTTGTGCAAGGTGACTTGGTGATACGCGCTGCTCAGGTCTAGCACGGTAAACCTTGTGGGGGAGCCTATGCTCATGAGTATGTCGTTTACCTTGGGCGCAGGGTATCTTTCCTGCCATATTTGTGCGTTTAAGTCGCCAAGGTCAACGCATAGGCGTATTGAGGAATCTGGTTTGGACACTATTACCGTGGGGAACAGCCATTCTGACTGTTCAATTGGCTCTATGATGTCTTGGGCTTGTAGGCGTGCTAGTTCAGCGCGCAGTGGTTCTCGCAGCCTGTGTGGAACGTCGCGCACTTTGTGGGTTACTGGTTGCGCGGTGTCTTTTAGTCGTAGTTTGTGCTGATACTCTGTTAGGTTACCGAGGGCCTCGGTGAAAACTTCGGGATTGGATAGTACTGCTTTGTGGTGCTGGGTTTGCGTGATGGCCGCCACGCACTGCTCGGTGCCGGGACGTAATACGATCCGTAGGGCGCCCTGGTGTTCCCACCCTAGGAGGTCGCTTCCCTCCTTGGCTACATGTACTCTGGCGCTGATCTGCCTGTTCTTGTACGCTATGGTTATGGTTGCTGAGCCCACTATGTCAATGGGAATGTTGCCGTAGGCATCTAGTTTGAAATCCGATTTTTCTAGATGGGCCTGGAGTTTGGTGAATGTGTCTAGGCCCAACAGGGTGAAGTGTGACCCTGAATCAACAATCATTTTAGTGCTGACATCGATCACCTTTGCAAAACATCTTGGACTCTTCCTCAAATTATTATTTCCTTTGACCATATTCACCTCAACATAATTACATTGTTCCTCAGAAGTAGAGTACACACAATTTACTAAAGCAACTTTTTGTTTTCTAGTGAGACACCATCTTCCAAAATGCCCTACTAATTTACAAATATTAAACTCTGCTTTGAGTGCAGGGCACCTTTTGTCATTTGCCAAATGTGGACACGAATCACACCTAAAACATTTCCTCCTGAATTCTCTACTCTTTCCACTACCACCCACAGTATTGTTATCATCTTTTTTATCCACAAAACAGTGTCTTTAAACACATTTTTGCTTGTCTTCTCATTTTTGATTCCTACATCTAAAACATCAATCTTTTTCTCTTTATCTTCAGTTCATTTTGATCTTGCAAAATAAGGACACTCACTTTGAGGGGTTATAAGTGCTTATGCAAATAATAAAGTGACACGCACAATTAATGATATAAAGAATACTAATAATAATGAGAGAAATTATGATTGCTTGTAAGTGATTACGGGAAAACCGAAAGAGAAGAGCAAAATTGAATCTATAAACAATGATTATAGTAAGAGAGATTGAATGATTTTTTAAGAGTTTATTGAAAATATATAAAAATAAATTGCATAAACAGACTGTTATATATTATATGTATGCTCAGGCATAAAGGAAATGATGACAAGAAAGGACCCACCTCGCAGGCACAGGAGGACTACCGCCATTACAATACATACAGCACCAGACAA
>JAWWME010000039.1:0-14550 GCA_035047425.1 Eurycea quadridigitata
CTCGCTGTGACACTGGAATGTGCTGACGTCACACTTCATTGTCCTACTGCCGGCCGGCCGCAAAGGCGCCGGCAGGGCGGGAGAGGACTATGGCCTGAATATCAGCATATGCAGATCGCCCATCGAGGGCCTGCTGCGTCGCGGGAGAAATAATCCCCGCACTTCACACCTCATTGTTGCGGCCCAGGGCAGTGTGAGTGCTATGCAAATACAGGACAGGGGAACAGGACGCCGCCCCCAATGTCTGCGGCTGCGCATGTGCCGCAGTGTTGCTCTCAAAATGCCTTCTGGTGGGCGAAAGCACACACTGCATTCTACCGGCCATGGCCACGTGACCGGAGGGGCGCGTTGTAGTAAGAGATCCCGCAATCTCCATAATGGCTTGCAAATGGCCGTCGGGAGACCTGTTGCAATATTTGGTAAAATCGTGGGGATGTATCTGTATGGCCGGCACATAAGTTTTGCATGGTATACTTTAGTTAGTGTATATTGGAGACACTGCTGGTGCTGGCCCTATACCACTACAGCTACCGAGCCATCAAAAGTTGGAGGATGTAGAAACAAACAACTGAACCTAACCATACACACGAGAAGATACCCTCAGGCAAAGGAAAAGTAAGGGGGAAAACAACGACTGCAACAAGGCCTGTCACTATTGGACCAAAGCATGTCAACCAAAGACAGGCTACAATACCATGAGATAACACCTAATCAAATTCAGCCAATGTCCAACAAACCAGGAGCAGCAAAAGACCCCCGAACGCCTCGTCATAACCAAGAACATACCCTGACACACAAGGAATGGAAACAGAAGAAGAACCTAGAAAGGATGAACTGCTTCATGGAACAAAAAAACAACCCCAACCATAAGAAAATACATACACCATCTGGCAGGGAGCCACCATTTCCCAAAGTAAACCAAAGCAGACCACCACCTCCCACAACCAACCCTCAGAACTCAGAACAGGGATGAAATCTACTCAGCGCAGAAGACCCCATAACTGACCACAACACTCATGTCATATGACATAAGGCCACCAGACAAGGCAGCCTACGCCACCTCAACCAATAAGGCGAAACAAGAACCGGAGGAAAAGACGGAAACCCCAATGGACACAGATCAAATCCATCCCACTGAACCTCATAGAGAGCAAGGAAACAGAGAACAACACCTCCCAGTTACCACAAACACGTTCCCCAAGACTACGGCAGCTAAGACAAGTTCAGTTCAAAAGGGTTAACTTTATTGTAATTCAATACAAAAAAGATATTTTAAAATATACATTTTTCACTGGGTCGTCAACAATATCATAAATCATATTATATAATAAGAAAAAACTTGTGCAAATTTCGTATAATTTTTACATTTAGTATGTGCAAAATACAGCAACTTTTAGTTTCCATTTTGTGCAATAATTAGTAATCAACATGTGCAAAACCCACCAATTTTAGTTTTCTTATGAGCAAATTCAGACAATATGTGCACATTTTCTATGCATTGTGCAAAATAGCGCATATCTTTGTGCAAACTAGTTCTTCCATTTTGTGCAAATACTGCTCTATCGATATAAAAAATGTAGTTACTACAACAGATTTACAGAATAAAAAATGCCCTGTTATCTAATATTTTACTAGTTATGTAAAAATGTAAAATTCTTGCTATCTTAGCTATGTCATCACAATTCATCAAGACAATTAGTTTGTTTTCAGCACCATCAATGTTCATAATTAACTGATTTAACTATTGCTCTCTATTATCACAAATCTTCACACAATCAAATGATATATGTAGCCATTTTTCTTTGATATTAGCACATTCACAGTAAGTTAACTTTGTATTATGCTTTAAAAAGATATTAAAATAATTCATTCTAAAAAGCATGTAAAATCTAATAATAACCATTGACAAGGATGTAAAAGCATAGAGAGGTAGAATACCAGGCACATATACTTTTGCGTATAATGATAGTGATGAATATTTTGTAAGTGTATTGATTTTATATAGATATTCCATCTCTTTTCTCTTAGTTTTCCACTCAACTAATTAAAAGAATTTTATTAATGCATCGTCAAATCCAATATCCCATTTGTTAAAAATTCTAGTATTAATAGAAATATATCATTTGTGCTATCGCATCTTTTATCCATCACTTCCTGCCAGCAATAGTGTATTGTAAATTGTAGTGTAGCAGTTTTAAGCTTAGCTATAGTTTTTATTAATCTTCCCTCCAAATAATATTAATAGAGGGAATGTTAAATTCACAGAGCAGACCCATACCTTGAAGACTATTGGGGCAGGAGTACAATTTTTTTACAATATAATTCTCTGTGCTGATAGCTATTTCATACCTTGCATACTGCAGCCAAAAAGTGCTACCTCAATGACAGAATTGATAATGCTAAAAACTCTAATAGAGAGTTGTTTAAAATGCTCAAAGAATTTGAATGTCCTATTCCTGAAGTAAAGATTATACCCACGAACAACGACTGCCCCCGGCAGCAAAAATATTTTTCCGATAAAGTAAAAAACGCTAGAAATAAGATAATAGCTAGTAGGGAAAATCCCACTCAAATCCTGCCCGATTCCCTCCCCATGTGAGAACAGAGCAGATTGCTTCAGATTCCATGAGATAACTGAAACAGACCTGATTAAAGTCTTGAAATTGATACGCCCCACATCCACCGTCGGCGACGTATGCCCCTCCAAACTGGTCTTGGAACATAAGAATATCTTTGCCCCTATTATCACTAAATTTATAAACCAATCATTTGCTACGAATATGGTCCCGCCAATCATCAAACGGGTAACAGTAACTCCATTATTAAAAAAAGCAGGACTAGATCCAAAAAACGAGGCCAACTATAGACCGATAACTAACGTCCATTTCCTGTTGAATGTTTTGGACAAAGTGGCCACCATACAATTCCAGGAGTACTTGGAGTTAAGGGTCTGCCTAAATTAGAGACAATCGGGGCTTCCGGGCAGGATTCAGTACCGAAACCGCCCTCGTTGATCTTAAGAACCAAATGCAATGGCTTCTCGACGAGGGACGGTTTGGGATACTGGTCCTGCTCGATCTTTCAGCCGCTTTCGATTTTCTTGATCACGGTATTTTGCTAGACAGACTATCAGATGTGGCCAACTGCAGCTATGAAGACTGCCTATGGTTTAAGTCATTCCTGTCAGAACGGGTGGCTAAGATATGTTGGGATGGCGCCTCATCGGAAGACGAACCCATAGTATATGGAGTGCCACTGGGGCATGTCTGTCTCCCGCACTATTTAACGTATATGTAAAACCTTTGTTCGACACACTGGAATCGGATGGCGTCAATTTTACGAATTTTGCTGACGATACCCAGCAATTGCTTACGTTGACCGGGAACTTTGATGAAGACCTTGAACTCATCAACAAAACCTATAACATCATTAGTTCCTGGATGCAGCTCAATTGGATGTGTCTCAACGACACAAAAACTGAACTCATGCTTGTGGCATCTAAACACATCAAACTGAACCTCCCTCCCAAATATAAATCCTTCAAAATCAAGAACTGAGACATCCCTGTCCTTTACAAGTCAAAAACATTAGGCGTTTACCTCAACTCCGACCTCTCGATGGATGACCAGGTGGATGCCATAGTGAGAAATAGCCACTATCATCGCAAGCTGTTGTGAAATTGTCGACCCTACGTTTCGGAGGAAAACAGTGCCTCTCTAGCAAGAGCCTGCATCCTTAGCCGATTAGATTACTGCAATGCGCTCCTGGCAGGGACTTCGAACAAAAATATCAAAAAACTACAGACGGTCCAGAATGATGCAGTTAGAATCATAACAGGAAAAAACTGCAGAAAACACATCTCGGAGGCTAGGAGGGGTCTCCACTGGCCCCATGTAAAGGCACGCATTCGTCACAAGGCCACAACCATAGTCTATAAATGCAGACATAAAAATGCGCCAAAATATCTGAAGGAAATCATCACAACCCACAATTCAGGTCGGGCTCTACGTTCGTAGGCAAAAGATCTCGTTGTCAATCCAAGATTCAAATGCGTTACGTTTAGTGGGTCCTCCTTCGGCGTGATCGGACCTAAAGACTGGAATGAGCTTCCTGAAAAGATGAAATCTCCCATGGACATAATCATCTTTAAACGACTACTGAAAACTTACCTATTCGACACTTAACTCGACAGATACACTGTCATCTTTGCTTCCTCACCGTGTACCGTACTGTGCTCTGTCTATACATATCCTCTGTTGAAATCCCTCTCAGCGCCGCGTAGCCTGCGGGTTGAGGCGCTATACAAATGACATAAATAAATACACCATACTTCTGCACCATAGCTCAGAATAGGTTGTAGTTTGGCTTGTATAATTTTGTTAGATAGTTCACATTTCTCACATCATAGTCGCGTGCTAGCTTCTTTATTCCTCCAATTTTTGCAGACAATTTTGACTTAATCTTTATAAAATGGTGAGACCAATCATTATTACAATTAAAAAGCAATTCTAAATAACAGAAGTTCATGACTTCTTCCAATTCTAAGCCTTTTAAAAAAAAATTGCTTTTTTTCAATCGTTTCCTTTTTTCCTTGAATATCATTATTTTTGTTTGCATAACATTTATTTTGAGGTTATTTCTTTACAATATGTTTCCAGTTTATTTAGCTTTGCTTGCAATCCCCTTGGTTCTAGGTCGACTATTGTGGTGTCGTCCGCATAAGTTAGCGCAGTTATAGGTACTTCATTAAACTTTGGTGATATCCCTAATCCTTCTGTATTGGTGCATTTAGCCATTGCGCTAACGTATAAGTTATAAAGGATTGGCGCCAGGACGCATCCTTGCTTCACTCCTATTTTCGTTTTAAGTTTTTCATTAGCGCATTGCTAGTTGTCATAGCGTACACGGCACCAGGTGAAAGAATAAAAAAGGCCAATTAGATATAGTAGTTCAGGGGGAATTCCTAGATGTTCCATTTTTATCCACAGTTGCTCACGGTTCACAGTATCGAAAGCTTGGCTGAAATCGACAAAACACGTGTATACAACGGCACTTATTTTCAGATATTTATGAATTATTAATTCTAATGCCATACATTGTTGTATTGTGCTGCTACTCCTCCAGAAACCAGCCTGTGAATTATCAAGTATTGCATTGGCTTCCACCCACTTCTCCAAGAGGCCAAGTACTGTATGTATTTTGCTGTTAGTTTGCCTAGTGCATCCGATAGTGCTAGAGCTCTATAATTAGCACACTCACTTATTATGCCTTTTTTATAAATGGGAACTATTATAGAACCTCTACAGGATGTAGGGATTACCCCCCCTCTCTAATACACAATTTATTGTTTCCGTCAGCATGGGGTTCCAGAACCAAGAATCATCTTTTATCATTTTTATGGGTAACCCATCGGGGCCTGCAGCCCTCGAGTTATTACATCCTTGTATGATTTTTCTGGCTAAACGTTCAGTGATATATGGAGTAACCAGTTAGTTGAAGGAATTGGTTTTACCTTCATTCAGATGTTGCCCTTGTGCGTCATTATAAAAGGTCTTTTGAATATATTGTTCCCACGCTAACTTAGGTATACATGTGAGGAGGCCTGGGTTTGACATATAATTTTTTGGTTGCACAATTCGCCAAAATACCAATTCATTTTTTTTTGGCCTTTTTCCATTACTTCCCATTTTTGTTGAAGGAATCCCCTTTTTCCCCCCAAAATTCTTTCAATTTGCCTAGTTTTAATATCTGGATTTCTATTTATACATCTGATTTCATATCCACATTTACGCTTAATGTTTCTGCACTCAGTATCAAACCACGTACGTTCAGTAGATTTTCTTATGTTGACTTCATACGAGAGAGTTTCAAGATATAGTTTTCATAACTAGATCTAGGGATTCTAGTTCGATTTTATCCTCAATATGATACATTATAACATTCTGTTACATTTTAGTACAGGTACTATGTAGGGTAACGCAGTCATATTTATTCCATGCAATTTGATATTTATTGCATTGTACAGGGTTATAGTTCATATATTCCTTTTTTTCAGATAGGCACAGATTTTTAATATACATTTTAATTGCCACAAGGTCCCCACAAATTTCTTTAATTTCAAACTTGACTATTAGACAGATCAGTTCTTGTGAGATTAATTGGAAATCTATATATGAAGTCACCGATCCCCTCCTAAATGTGTACTCAGGTGTACTACAATTTTCTTCACATTTGTTTATAATTGCCAGGTCATTTGCTATTAGGACCTCTGAAATTAATTTATGTGTTCTATTGCGGTGATTATTTTTCTTAGATTTTGATTCCACTTCGATGGATTTACCAAAGCTCTTACTAAATTTCATGAATTTTGGGATTGTGGTAAGATTTATGTTAAAATCGCCTCCCACCATTATTTTGCCTCCTAGTTTTATTGCAGAGCCAATCATGTCATTCAGACCTTGATATAGTAATTCAGTGCCCTTTGATGTTAAGCCAGGATGTACATAGATATTAATTTTCGTTACCATTAAAGCACAGGAGTAATTATCCTTATTTGATGTTAAATTAAAGTTTACCCCTAACAATCCCTTATAATCATTAAATATTACCTTTACTGTCCAATTCAATGAGGTACTTATGAGTATTGCCTGACCCCCAGCATTATGCCCAAATACAGTTTTCTTTGCATGTGTTTGGCAACAGGTATAGTCCTTAACAACTATATCCTTTACAGCCCAGGTTGCTTGCAATAATATTACTTGGTTACCTAATAATTCAACTGGGAGATTTATAATGTCATCATTTCTGAAGTATCCTGCCGTATTCCAGGAGCATTTGATAATAGTCTAGTCTGAATCTGAGTCACTTATTGGGGTAGAAGTTATAGAATCATCAATTGATGAGGTCTGAGAATAATATCTACTCCCATGGTATTCTGGGATGCTCCTATTCATCCACTTGTCTATTCTTTCTTCAATTACAGTAATGTTGATTTACGCCTTTTATATTCCTGTTTATTTACTTGCTGGGGGGTTTTTCTGCTGGCATAAAATCTGCTATAATTTCTGAGTTTTTCCTCGTTTCTTTAAAGTTTCTTTTTTAGCTCTAAATTTGATGCCTAGTTTTTCGTATTTCTCAGCGTTGTCAAGAATTATTTTTGCACAAATACCATCAATCATTTTAAGGACAGTTGTATCTGCCATATTTTGTTTATTATCCACGAAGTCCACACTCAGGATATGATTGTTGGTTATAAAATTAACTTCCCTGATTTTTGCTGACATAGCCAGCATCGCGCTTCTGTTGAAGTGGATATTTTTTGTATAGCAGTCTTTTTTCGTCAAATGGATGGGGGTGGCAAATATTATATTATTCTGTACCCTTATAGTTGTATCCTTTTTTTTTGTCTTTATTCTCATTCTTATGTTCCTCCTTAGGGACAGAAAGCGCAACAGCAAAAGGATCCACTGTCAGAGGAAATGGTAACTTTATTAAACCATAAAGGCCTACCCTACCCCGAAGCAATAACCCCCTCACACCAGTGGCCAGACCTTGCTCCATTCTCCACCCCACAATAAATTCCTCCAAAGTCAGAGACGCCACAAGGAAACAGAACAACCCGGAACACAACCCGAGGGACCATGCAGCTCAACTCAATAGGGGACTACAAAAGACGCCATAGCCAAGGAGTCAACCAAAGCTACCAGGAACCAACATTGACCCCTTACCCCGTGCAATTTAGTATTGCCAGAAAAACGACCAAGGACAATAGCAAGGGAAAACACCACGATTCATCATTCTCAAAAAAGACAACCCGACGAAACGGGCACATAATAGTTACAAAACTACCTAGAAACAAAAGGGCCACTCCTAACCATGGACCACGGACTCTCCACATGGAATTCGAGGAGACCATGGATCAATGTGAAACAGAAGCCACACCGCCTACTGCCAAGAGAGTAAACCTCTCCCCTCAGTCACCAAGGCATACAGGACCGGAAAATAAACAGAAGCAGGACACGCGGAAAAACACGACCTCAAGCCACACCAATTGCCCAGCCGAAACCCTCAAAGGAAAAGAAACAAGAAGAAACCCACGACAAGAAGGGATCCTCACAGCATACAGCAACCACAGGAGTCATAACACTTCGATATACGGAAGAGCCAGGCCCCACCAATCTAAGCTCACCCCAACCGGGAGGTCAGAACAACAGCCCCAACAACTGTCTCCTCATTAATGCCAGATCGGTCTAGAAAAATAAAAATGCAATAAGAGATCTCCGAGAACAACACGACCCAGATTTAACCTTCATCACGGAAACATGGCTCAAGGACCATGACCAAAACACCACCCTCCATGAAGCTATCCCACCAGAATATAAAATAGTGACAGTCAACAGAGCGAACCACGCAGGAGAAATAGCACTAGTCTTTCGGGAAGGATTCATAATCAGCGACATTCACTCAGACAAACAAGAAGCTTTTGAGCACCTACTATTTAAATGCAAATTCGACCCTCAGAATTTGCTATCCTTCCTGCTTATCTACCGGCCACCGAAAGAATGGAAAACTATCTTCCCAGACACACTGGCAGACTTCATCTCCACCACATACAACAAACACCCCAACCTTAGGGTGCTAGGCGACCTTAATAACAATTTTCGAAAATGATAAAAAGATTGATACACCGCAAGAATCACTTCATTCATGAGCACCCTAGACCTAAAACAAATAGTAACAGGGAAAACACAAACTAGGGCCATACGCTAGACGCAATCTACACCCACCCCACCGCGACCAGTATCAACGACTCCTTCCCAGTGTACTGGTTGGACCACTGGATCATACATTTTCACGTGAACCTGAAATCCAAGCACCCCAGACAGTCAAGTGCTGATGCCACCCCGAGCAGAAATTGGTGGAAACTCAAAGATAGAGCGAATGTAGGCGAAAGATAACCACGCTTAGCCCAGCGCTCATAACACAATAGATCGATTACCGCTAGTGTGAACTCCAAATTTGCTAGTTAGTGAGGTTTCCTACACAAACTTGGAATCTCCAAAGTTGTTCCTGAAGATTGTGCTAATCTCGAAAATGAAGCCACAAGTAAATTTGGAGTTCACACTAGCGGTAATCACTCTATTTTGTTATGAGTGCTGGGCTAGGCGTGGTTATCTTTTGCCTACTTTCGCTCTATGTTAGTTGAGACCACACAGGTTCACATGTGGTAATAGCCCGTGCACCTAAAGACTGTTTCAAAGGGAGTTTACTCAATTATTATTCAGTTGGAGTTGTGACCTTTCCAACTCTGGAAACTCATCAAGGACACACTACTGAAACTTGGCTAGATGCCAACCTCCCCACCAATTCACTACTTAACCCCAAAGAAGGACCCATCAACATGGACGATTGCCTTAAAAAGGTTGCCAACCTCTTTGCACCCCTCGAACAGAAGAAGAAAACCACAAGAGTAAAAAAGGCATGGCATACCCAAGAGATAAAAGTCGAGAAAATAAAGCACAGGACCCTAGAAGGGAAATGGAGGAAGACGTGAGACGAGGATACGAGACTTCAAAGAAGACACCTGAACTACATGACCAAAACCAATATAAAAAATAAATAAATAAATAAAAGATTTCTACACAGGGAGAATCCTTGAAGCAAACAACCCGTCCCAAGAACTATACAAAGGAAACAAATTCAAGTAACTGGAAGTGACCACATTAACCATCCCAATTGGACAAGAACTCTGCAACAATTATCGGAACATTTCAACAAAAAAGTGGAAAACTACCACACACGGATCGAGGAGGAAAAAAGAACACTGCAGCATCTGAGATGGAAGATGCCGCCAGACAGCAACCTACAATCCTCAATAACTTCGTAGAATTTTCCGCTAAAGAGTTCAAGAAACTGGTACAAGACAGCAAGAAATCCAGATCACCGGAGGATCCCTGCCCAGCATACGTCCTGAAAGAACTTCTCCTTAGTGTAGAGACACCTCTGATGACACAGTCTCCAATTCCGCTTCCCCTCCCTCTGATGACACAGTCCCTAATTCCCTTTCCCCTCCCTCTGATGACACAGTCCCTAATTCCCCTTCCCCTCCCCCTGTCGCAAACCTCCCATTCAAACCTAAGTATGACAATACACTAGGTACAAATTCCCCTTTTTCCCCTGTCGCGGTCTTACCTGAATCTATTCCAAATCCGGACTCCAAATCCCAGAATCCCCCTCACTCACTTAGAGCCAACGCCAACTAGGAGAATGGTGTCTGGCAGAGTTGGGAGGGACAGGGAAATGCCGGTTATGGGGCTAGTACCAAGGCCTGCGGGAGCTCATGATTGAAGGACGACTTTCCCGCCCCAGCTCTCTCCCAAACCAAGTCAGGAGCGCCGTCCCGCGATCCGACAGGCTGAGGTGGGCAGAGATAGAGGTGGTGTGCATGACCGCCTGCCCCTATTCCCATATATGGAAGACGCCAGAGGGAGCGCGAGAAGCGGAGGAGAACGGTGCGGCTGCAAGTGGAGGCGAACGTCTGTTGTGGTGTTCTTTAATTTACAGGAGCCTCTGCCCCGTAACGGTCTGTCTCACGGAGAGACTCAAACCCGCCTGCGCGGAGCCCGGCAACAGAAGGACGGGAAGCAGAAACCCCAATCGGTAAGCCCAACGGTGAGACAATCACCACTCTAAGGTCGGAGCTCGGCCTCAGTCTAAAATAGAGGATTCTTCATTTGTTTCTAAACCAGCGCAGGAACTGACTGGGGCTAAGACAAAGCCAAAGACTTTTGAGTTTATTCCCTGCTTCCTGTCATAAGAAGACACTGTTTTTGAAATATCTCTTGAACCCGAGTCCGTGTGGTCTGTTTTGACAAACTCCCTTCACTCACAAACCCAGCACTCCGGGAGGCAGCGATTCATGATCAACACCTCTCTCAGAGAAGGAGTGGTGGCTGATACTAGAAAAAAGGCCTTTGTTAAACCCCTCTTAAACAACCCATCAAATATTGAAGTGTTTGACCCCGACCACACTCCACATCTGTCTGCCATGTCCCTGACTTTCAGAACCACTGTCCATGCCAACTAGTTCCGAGGTCAAGGGGTTGAAGTTACGTCTTGCATTCTCATCTCCCTTGAGCACCTCCCCTGCTGCACCAACAGAGGCATCGCATTCAGTTACTGCAGTCGATTATTTTTGTTTTGTTTATTTTTTGGGACCCCTGTCGTATTGAGTCAACTTTCCAGTCTGTGACTTCTGGTAAGGGAGGCGGGTGGTGGATGTAGGAGCTACATCGCATCATACCCCAGTGTATGAGGCAATGGAGCAGAAGCCCATGATCCTGAGTCAGAGTTCGGTTTGGGGGAAACAACAAGCGACAAGCCAGCTCAGATCTGTGGCCTGAGGCGCCAGGGCCGGCGCTTGGGGTGTGCCAACTGTGCGGCGCACAGGGCCCCGCAGCCCTGTGGGGCCCCGCGGGGCCCCGCGGCCCCGCCCGCCCAACGCAATGCATTCCATTTCGGCAAATTAAATAAAAGAAATATATTTTTGCCGGCCGGCCGCCAGCCGCGCCGTGTATGTTCGGCGCTCGGCTCAGTCGGCTATACCTGGGGGCTGGGCTGGCCTGGCTCCTCCTGGCTGGAGTAGAGAGTCGATGTGACATCATCACTCATGGGGGCGTGGCCACTGGCGGGGCCCTGGGGGTGCCGACGCCATTGACCCGGCCACTGGCCGTTGTTGTAATGTAACTCGTATCCCCAGAAATCCTGTATCCCCTGGACTTCGGCAATTTTCGTAACCCTGCCCCACGCCTCCCACTGCCAAGCATTGACCTAGCACTGACCTCTTCCCTTGATATTTTGTAGCAGCACTCTACACGCACACAGACTCTAGCAGGTGCGTCACGAAATCCTTCAAAGGGGGGCAAAGAATTGTTTACGTTCTTTGCCACGTAGTTTTTTTTAAAAGTAGGGAGTGTTTCCTTTTACAGCAGAAGCTGGAAAGTATTGCTGCATCTGCTGAGTAACGAGTGTTTTGTAGTGCACTGCGTCTCCTCTGCCAGTGGTCGTGGTCATTATTATTTTGTTCTTTCTAGGAGTAAGCAAGAAAGTTATATTTAATTCTGTGCTGCAACAATATGGCTTTTGTGTAAGAAAACGGTTATGTTTTTTTTTATCAATAAACTAAATTGAAACTAATTATGTTCGCGAGAGTTACATAAAAATGGTGAACGGGCTAAGAGAGTCAGTATGCGTCTGTAACCTGTGAACTTTTCAATTCTGCATGTTTTAAAAGTATAGTCCACAAAATGAAATACATGTTTATTCAGTATAAAGTCCTACAAATGCTTATTTTATTTAATGCATTTTCTTTTTTGTAGCAGCAGCCCTCTAAAGTCTTGATGCACCAGCCTCACGCTGCCTTCATTTGACACTTCTTTGCACAGCTTAACGTAGCAGTAGCCTGGCAGATCTCCTTCAACTGTAATAATGTTACTCTCTTCTAGGGACATATAAACAATGTTGTGATCTGCAACATGAGCCTGTACCAGCAAGACTTGAAGGGTTCCTGATGCAAATAAGAAAGTGCATTAACCCCTTAAGTGCGGGTGACGAGACAGTCTCGTCATAAATCACCTAAAAGGTGCACCATTTAAATGGGGATTGCCATTGGGATAATGTATCCCAATGGCCGCCGTTAAGGGGTTACAAAAATAAGCACTAGAAAGATTTTGCACTGGTATGTGTATATATGGGGGCGAGGGAGAGGGGTTTGAAAAAACATGTATTTTATTTTGTGGACTATCCCTTTCAACGTAATTGAAAATATGATCATCTCTGCACTTTGATTATTTTGTTTCAAAATACAATAAAGTGACTGACTGACTGACTGATTGACTGACTGATAACAGCAGTGTTTCCCTGTGTCCCTGTGAATGTGGCTTACCTGCTTCTTCTTATTACTATCATTTATTACGCGCCAAAGCCCACAGGCACCAGGGCGTACACAGAACAACAACAAAACAGACAACAAGTAAAAAGGCATCAGGACCAGAATCATATGACGAAGCGAGTCAGTGCAGAACGTACAGAAATAGAGCACAGGTAAGTCTAGCCGGGAAAAAGTTCCCGGATTCCTCGCTTGAAACTAGGCAAGCTATTCAGTGCACAAAGATTAGGAGGAAGTGCATTCCAAAGTGAGGGGAGTATAGCATCAAAAGTGTGATCTCCAGGACGCTTCAACTTAAAGCATGGAACATACAGAAGGTTGGAATTGCTGGATCTAAGCATACGTGTGGCCCTGGCCCAGCGAATCCATTCTAGAAGATAACGTGAAGCCTTAGCGCGTAAGCATTCGAATCCAAGCCCAAGCAATCGACAGGGAATGCGCGAGCGGACAGGAGGCCAATGGAGGGCAATGCGAGCCACAGAGACATGACCTCTGCGACCCAAGCCCTCAATAATCCGGACCACCCGATTCTGGATCATTTGAAACCTGTCTAGATTGAGCTGTGAGGTGCTGTGAGGTGCCATAAAAGAGACTAGCACAATAAACAAGTTTAAATCCAAGAATGTCCTTAGTGAGTAAGGTACAGTTATCCTTAGAAAGGAATGGGCGAATCTGGATCAGCAGCTTGAAGTAATAGGCTGAAGAGGTGGAGATAAGATTGACGTAGTCCCTGAGAGAAAGATTAGAATAGAGTATTACTCTTAATGTTTTTACTTTCGCAAGGACTGGGATGACATGTCCAGCGATACAGAAGGACTCATAGTCCGCACTGAGATGACTGCGTCTCAGAGCAGAACCGACAACAAGAAGCTCCGTCTTGTCATTGTTAAGAGCTAGCCCATTCACTAGCATCAACTCCTGAATAAATCCATATATGGCATTAACCTTAGCAAGGTCATCCTGGTAAATGGCAGTGAGAGGCAGGAGGATCTGGGTGCGTCCGCATAGTTAGTGTAGAAGACACCCAGTAGATCCAAAGCCTGAAAAATGGAAAGTGTAACAAAAATTGTAAAGAGTAAGCCTGATGCAGGATCCCTGTGGAACTCCACAAGTAAGAATTTCAGGGTCAGCGATATCAGTGGAGCTGTAGACACGGGCAGCTCGCCCCTCCAGGAACGAAAGAATACAGTCTGCCACTTTTTCAGTAAAGGAGGCGGAGGATACAAGCCTATCTGTCAAGATCCGGTGATCCACAAGATCAAAAGCGACAGATAGGTCAAGTAAGAGTAGTAAACCCATGGAAGGTAGTGAAATTCAATGCACAGCCGTAAGTGTAAGTTTCGTGCTCTGTCCAGCAAAGACAAGCAAACCTTTCACATGAAACGCCATGATAGATCATGGCTGTGCAAAATCACTCTCAAAAAGTCGTTCTGTAAATTAAAAAAAATACTTTGCTCAAAGTCCAGTTACTGTGTACTTTAACGCATCTTTGAAAGCAACTAGAAAACACTGCATACCAGACAACAGCTTATTATTATTATTATTATTATTATTATTATTATTATTATTATTATTATTATTATTATTATTATTATTATTATTAT
>JAWWME010000040.1:0-14489 GCA_035047425.1 Eurycea quadridigitata
TATCAAAACAATCTCATTATTTTCACAAAAAGCCTTATTGTCGTCTACACATTGTGTTTCGGCTGAAGACATCCATGTTCGGTGTCCAGCCTCCTCAGGACGAACTATTCGTACCCACAGTGACTGAAAAAATAAAAATGACAAAATTGACATCTTCAAATTAATAAACTAATATCTAAATAGATTTCATTATAAAAATGCAATATTCTACAAATACATAACATTAGAATGTCAATTTAATAAAAACAACACCATCAAATTAATGGATGGCCTAGGAGTTCGACACACACATGAAATGAATGACATTGGGAATGACCCACTATGGCTGCTGATTGATATCAATCTGTATATACAATTTGAGAAGGCTATATAAATAACAGATAATGTAGAGAAACAAGGAGAATTACCTCAATCAATCCAGGGAAAGCTCAACGGCAGGGCAACATTCTAAATGGCTGAAATTAGAAGGGAGAAGCCCTAAGTGTCCGGGAAATTCAGAATGTATCATGTTAATTTTTTCATAGAAGGATCAACCTGATGATGCAACAATAGAGGAAACAATAATATACCTTAATAGTTCAAATCTGAGGGATATCCTCTCAAGTGGCAGCAGGTAAACCAGGGTCCTACAAACGGAAGTACTCCTAAAAGGGAACACCGGCACAGTATAAACGCCATAGTATGAACGCCATAGTATACTGAAAGAACACGAGAATAATTGCAAAGGAAACTAATTCCTTAATTACTTAATTACCTGGACTGCCTTGGCGATAAACTACAGAGCCCAGTCATGGATGTCCAAACACGTGAGCGCGCCGACAGGGTAATGCAAGAAGATCCCTGTGGAGCAAGTAAACAAACAACCATCTACGGATTAGCCACGGGTAACAGGGGCGGGAATCTACTCTCAACAATGCATAACTGCAAACAAACTCACCTCCCAACCTGTGAACAGCAATCTGAACCAAGTTATAGGCGATGAAGGGCGTGACTGTACCGCACTGCATAAAAGCGGAACCTCACTCACAAGCCGTTCCACAGCCGCTGTGTTGTAACGAGCACCACTGGAGGCCTACAGTAGATTGCCACCGCAACTACAATATAGAAATAAAAATAGAAA
This sequence comes from Eurycea quadridigitata, assembly GCA_035047425.1. Taxonomy (NCBI): domain Eukaryota; kingdom Metazoa; phylum Chordata; class Amphibia; order Caudata; family Plethodontidae; genus Eurycea; species Eurycea quadridigitata. Next base: position 1,121 of record JAWWME010000040.1, read on the forward strand.
TACAAAACCGAAAGTCAACGGGAGGAAAAAAAACACAGACGTTTATACGTAAAGGACATCTACGTGAAAAAACCTGTCGTTCAAGCGAACAGTCACCAAGCGAGCTTACCCGTGAAAAGACAGCGTCCAGCATCCGCTGTTCCCTCCGGCAAGCCGGAGCTCAGCCGGTCAATGAAAAACGACCATATAAATCAAACGGGCGAGCATATCAGCCAATTACACTCGTAGGGCGTCCCGCACAACTAGACGGTTAACAGACCCAAAACCGAAGGCCGCCATCTTAGGAGTAGTAAAACCGAAAACGAGACATGACTCGTTGTTATAACAGCCGCGGAAGACCGCACGACTATTCTCTAGAAGAGAGAACGCTGTCACCCAGTCGAGAAAGGGAAGGAGAAGGGCAAAGAATGACAAAATAGGAAAAAATAATAATAATATGAAATAGATAACCAAATTCCCCCACGTGGACCTGAATCGACCGCAGGTGATACACACACCACCATCTCCGTCAGAGAGGCATCCAGAACAGCCAATAATAGGGAAGCTAGAGCGCCACCGAGTGCGCAAAATAACCCCCGAGCCACCATCATGGAAGTGGCGCAACCCATATCGACCAATCCTATATCCAAAACGCATGTATATCTCTTCCCAGAACTAGCAACGAGGGGAACAGATAATTATAAGCTCTATACATGTATGCGGCAAAATCAGTCACAGGACCACCCCTAAAAAAGGGAAAGCTGTAACGATACGTAACCAAGGTCAATAAAGTCGGAGGATGGCCAAAACAACGAACTTCAATAACCGTGGGCAATTCCGACACAGCCCTAACCGGGATACAGACAGAACTAGCTTAACGAAGGTCAACCGACTAATTCGATGGAGTCAGACAATTTTTGTCTACATCAGTAAGACTCCTATTTAATTAAATTCATTGATATTCAGACCCGCAGTTGTCGCATTCAGCCTAGATATCCACTTAAGTTCTGCTATGTTCAGGCACTCTTCTCTAGTCCGGCCCTGAGTGGTCCGTACTTTTTCTAGCACGAGCCATCGCATTTCATCCTCATGATGACCCATAAGGCAACAATGTTGTACCATAGGGGCTGAGGTTTTTCCTCGCCTTATCCTTGAGCGATGTTCGCTCATACGGATACGGATTTCGCGAGATGTTTGTCCCACGTATATCTTGGGACAGGGACACATTACGGCATAGATGACATTGCTCGTTTTACACGTGGAAAAAGAATGAAGTTTCCAAGATTTGTCCTCCCACTTGAAGATTTTGTATTTCTCTGTAGTGTCACAGCTAATACAGTCCCCACATTTATGGTGGCCTTTCAGGGGTTCTAAACCCCAGATTTCCGGTAGGGTTGTGGGACGTTTAATTGGTTCAAGTTTAGCCCTGACTAGATGTTGTTTGATGTTTTTACCCTTTTTAAAGGCAAACAGAGGTTTCTCTATTTTTTCCTCAATTTCTAGTAGGTGCCAGTTTTTGAGGATAAGCTTTTTTATCTCCTGACTACGTTGAGAGAACGTCGTGACGCAAACAATTCTCGAATTTTTGTTATTATCAGCCCCCTCTTTATCGGCTAGAAGTGTTTCTCTAGGGGTGTACCACGCTCTTTTTTTAGCCTGACGTATCAGTCTTTTTGGATAGCCTCTTTCTTCTAAACGGTGACTTAAGATAAGGGCTTGTTTTTCAAAATCCTGTCTTCTGGTACAATTACGGCGAATCCGCAAGAATTGGCCGTATGGCAAGTTATCCCTTTGGATTTTGGGATGTTGAGAATCATATGCTAACAGAGTATTTCTATCAGTGGGCTTACGGTATAAGTCCACGATTACTTCTCCTTCCTCCACTATGATACATAAATCTAGGAAATGTATCTTATGACGATCCCATTCAGCCGTAAACTTCAGGTTAGGGTGTTGGTTACTCACCCACTCGACAAATTCTATAAGATTTTCCTCAGTACCCTTCCAAATTATTAGGACATCATCGATGTATCTCTTATATAATTTTAGATGATCTATAAACGGGTTAGTTTGACTGAAAATAATTTCTGTTTCGAATTTGGCCATAAAGATATTGGCCAAATTGGGTGCAAAGTTAGCCCCCATAGCGGTACCCAATGTTTGCAGAAAGTACTCATTTTTGTAAACAAAAAAATTGTTCTTAAGGGCTATTTCGGTCAAGTCAAGTATAAACTTAGTCGGAACAGGCTTCACTTCTCGTTTTTCCAAAGCTTCTTTAATGGCAACTAGTGCTTCCTCTTGTGGGATGTTCGAATAAAGAGCTGCTATGTCAAGAGTGACCAAAATTTCATTGGCCGAATCAAATTTAAGCCCTTCTATGGTGTTGATAACACTCTTAGTATCTAATAGAAAAGTATCAGTTTTAGCCGCAAGGGGTTGGAGAAACAGGTTCACATATTTGGAAATGGGTTCCAACACCGACCCACAGCCTGCTATGATAGGCCGACCCGGGGGATTATGAATATCCTTATGGATTTTAGGAAGGATATAAATGGTTGGATCTTTGGGATTAGTACAGTTGAGAAAATGAAACTCCTCTTTAGAAATCCATTTGTTTTCAAGACCCTCATGAGTTTTATTACTGATAAGATCTTGAATACCCAATAGAGGACTGTTATCAAGTTTTCTATAATTGCCTTCGATGTTTAGTAGGCGTTGGATTTCGCTGTCATATTTATTATGAGACATTAACACTATCCCTCCGCCTTTGTCGGCGCTTTTAACAACCACATTTTTATCTTCTTTCAGATTAACTAGCGCCGCTCGTTCTTCTCTCGAGATGTTATGTTGGGTAAAATGACGTTTACTAAGTATGGTATCAAGTCCCTGCCAGATTTTCTTTTCAAAGGTCAGGATTTCAGGGGGCATCGTACCATTAGAAGGAGTAAATATCGACTTAGGTCTCAATCCTGTTACATTATCTTCACGATTGTAACTTCTAGTTTTAAAAAATTCATTCAAACGTATTTTTCTCAGGAATTGGCCAATTTCTGCTTCCAATTGGAATTTGGGAACTTCCTGGGTAGGGACAAATGAAAGACCCTTTTTAAGAAGGGAAATATCATAAGGTGTCAAAATTCTCTCTGAGAGATTAAAAATAGGAATAGTATTTTCACAAGTAAGACTCACATCTAACAAGTTGGAATTATCGTTAGTTGTATATCTTGTGTCTACCATAGTAGACGACACATTAGGGGCAGGGTCCCGGTCAATGAGGACTATGCTCCCAGTGTCCAGCCCTTCCGGTCTACTACTCACACAATTATGTTCCATCCTCAATGGGCGGCCACTAATTATTTCCCTCGTCTGTTCCTGTTCCTGCGGTTGTTCGTTGATTGGTTTGGGAAGTATGACATCCCATGTACTTGTGGAGGGCAAAACGAAGGGGGCATCATCCCTAAAAAGGGAAACGGCGGGGGAAAGGGGAAGCCCATTTGTGGCGGGTGAGGCCAGAATTGCCCCCGAGGACCACCTCTTGTCCCTCGCCTCGGGGGCCGATGAAAATTCTGTTCATAAATTTGATCGCCTAGACTCTCATTATCACTCTCTGATTCACTAGTTTCTGAAAATGTAACCCGTTTCCCTTCTTTATTAGTTCTAGCATTTTTGCCTGCCTCATTGTTGTTCTTTTTATCAAAATAGCCTTCTGCCAGGTAGGGGTATACTTTCTCTTTGTTCCAATTCTCAAGTTCCCATTTAATTTTGTTGAGTTTTTTATTAGTATTAAATGATTTAAACTCCTCAACTTCCTTCTTAATCTGTTCCAATTTTTCCTTTATTTCTGTTCTGGTTTTGTTTTCTTTAAATTTATTTTCTTGTTCTTTAAGTTCGGTTTCCATTTTCTTGGCTAGAAATTCAGCTGTATTAATAGTTAACATGATCCAATCCCTACTGCATTTGGTGGCTATGGAACTAAAGTCTTTAAGGTAGGGTTGATATTCTAAAAATAACCCTGGTTCATTCATCACCTGTAGGCCTAATGGGATCATGTCTCCTTTAAGGTATTCCAACAAGAAATGCCCATGTAAGGCAGTTCTAAATTGCTTTTTTTGTGCTTTGATCAAAGTGTTAGCATCTATATTACCTCCTGATCCATTGGTAGATTTTTCTTTATCAAAAAATGATGGTTTATTGGTGAGATTTTCACATTCTTCATCAGAGTATGATAGACAATCTTTCGCAGCCATATTGAGGATTCCCAACCTCTTACAAACAACACGATGACCAGAAAGTAACAGCGGGTGCAACCCGTAAGGCTAGCCACTCAGCTGAAAAGCTGTGCAGTAATATTCTTCAAAAAGTGGAAACCCACGCTTAACCTCCCAGCGAGAACCGGGTTACTATCAGTAATGTACCAAAAATTTCTCTTGGAGGGAAGATACCTATATAAACACAGGACAGACTAGACACGATACAAAGTCTCATAAGGTACACACAACTAGAGGTTATCTATTTTCCTTCTAATGTGTCCTTTAGAGTGCTTACACTTACACCATTTATTAATTCCACATCACTTCATGTATACGATTGACTCCATCTCATTTTTCATTTAAAAATATCACCATTTTATTATAATTCACAATAATCTTACAAATTCATTATATCAAGGGAGAACATCATGCAATAGAAAAAGATAAAATACAGTCATTATAGGAACAGACTCGACATAAATAGTTATTATCAAAACAATCTCATTATTTTCACAAAAAGCCTTATTGTCGTCTACACATTGTGTTTCGGCTGAAGACATCCATGGTCGGTGTCCAGCCTCCTCAGGACGAACTATTCGTACCCACAGTGACTGAAAAATAAAAATGACATAATTTACAACTTCCAATTAATGAACTAATATCTAAGTAGATTTTATTATAAAAATACAGTAATATACAAGTACGTAACATTTGAATATCAATTTAATAAAAACAACACCATCAAATTAATGGATGGCCTAGGAGTTCAACAAACACATGAAATCAATGACATTGGGAATGACCCATTATGGCTGCTGATTGATATCAATCTATATACACAATTTTGGAAAGTTAGCAAATTTATGTATAAAGTTATATAAATGACAGGTAATATAGAAGAGCAAAAAGGGTTACCTCAATCTATCCAGGGGAACATTCTTAGTAGCTGGAATTTGGAGGGGGAAGCTTTAGGGGTCCAGATACAAGCTCAAAAGTACTATATCTATATGGGAAATATAGAATGTATGATATTAATTCCTACATAGAAAGATCAACCTGATGTTATAACAATAGAGGAAAAATAATCTACCTCGATAGTTCCGATCTGAGGGATATCCTCTCAAGTAACAGCAGGAGAAAACGGGGTCCTACATACGGAAGTACTCCTAAAAGGGAACACCAACAAAGTGTGAACACCATAGTGTACTAAAGGGTCACGGGTATAATAACAAAAGGAAGCTAAATCCTTAATTACTTAATTACCTGGACTGCCTGGACGAAAAACAACCAAAACCAGTCAGGGATGTCCAAATACGTGAGCGCACCAACAGGATAATGCAAGTGGAAACCTGCGGGGCAAACAAACAGACAACCATCTACGGATTAGACACGGGAAACAGGGGCGGGAGCCTACTCTAGACAATGCATAACTCGAAACAAACTCACCTCCTAACCTGTGAACGGCAACCTGAGCCAAGTCATAGGAGGAGGAAAGGGGCGTGACTGTACCGCACGGCATGAAGGCGGAACCTCACTCGCAAACCGTTTCCCAGCCGCTGTGTCGTAATAAGCTCCACTGGAGGCCTAAAAATGATCGCCACCGGCAATACAAAATAAAAAATAAAAACACAAAAGCGAGAGTCAACGAGTAGAAAACTACACAGACGTTCAGGACAGAATATACATAAAGGTCGTCTACGCAAAAAAGCGGCGTCCAAGCAACAGTTACAAAGCGAGCTTACCCGTAACAGACAGCGTCCGGCATCCGCTGTTCCCTCCGGCAAGCCGGAGATAAGCCGGCCAATGAAAACCGACCATATAAATCCAAAGGGCCAGATCATCAGCCAATCGCATTCATAGGGCGTCCCGAACGACTAGACGGTAAACCGACCCAAAACCGAAGGCCGCCATCTTAGGGGGAGTGCAGCCGATGACGAGGCATGTCTCGTTGAATGACAGCGGCGGAAACCTTACGACTATTCTCTAGAAGGGAGCAAGCTGTCACCCGGTCGAGACAAGCAGGGCAAAAAAGGCAACAATTGACAAAATGGCAAAAATTATATAAGATGAAAACGATGGCCAAATACCCATACGTGAACCTGAATCGATCGCAGGTAATTCACACACCGCCATCTCCGCCGGAGTGGCATTCAACACAGCCAATCATAGGGAAGCTAGAGCGCCAAAAGAGTGCGCATAATACACCCCGAGCCACCATCATGGAAGTGGCGCAAAACACATCGACCAATCCTATATACAAGGCGCATGTATGTCTAATACCCAGTACTCGCGAAAAGGGGTAAGGATAATTGTAAGCTCCATAAAACAGGCCTAACAATGCCCAACGATACCATACTACATCTATGCAAAAACCCAAATGGTACAATACATGTATGAGGCAAAATCTATCACAGGCCCTCCCCTGCAAGGGAAGCTATAACGATACATAACCAAGGCCAATAAAGTCGGCGGATGGCCAAAACAGCGGACTTCAATAACAGTGGGCACAGCCGGCACTGCCCTACCAAGGATACAAACAGAACTAGCATAGCGAAGGTCAAGCATTTCTAACAACTAATTCGATGGAGTCAGACAAATTTTGTCTACATTAGTTAGACTCCTATGTTTAATTGAATTCATTGATATTCAGACCCGCAGTCGTCGCATTAAGCCTAGATATCCACTTAAGTTCTGCTATGTTCAGGCACTCTTCTCTAGTCCGGCCCTGAGTGTTCCGTACTTTTTCTAGCACGAGCCATCGCATTTCATCCTCATGATGACCCATAAGGCAACAATGTTGTACCATAGGGGCTGAGGTTTTTCCTCGCCTTATCCTTGAGCGATGTTCGCTCATACGGATACGGATTTCGCGAGATGTTTGTCCCACGTATATCTTGGGACAGGGACACATTACGGCATAGATGACATTGCTCGTTTTACACGTGGAAAAAGAATGAAGTTTCCAAGATTTGTCCTCCCACTTGAAGATTTTGTATTTCTCTGTAGTGTCACAGCTAATACAGTCCCCACATTTATGGTGGCCTTTCAGGGGTTCTAAACCCCAGATTTCCGGTAGGGTTGTGGGACGTTTAATTGGTTCAAGTTTAGCCCTGACTAGATGTTGTTTGATGTTTTTACCCTTTTTAAAGGCAAACAGAGGTTTCTCTATTTTTTCCTCAATTTCTAGTAGGTGCCAGTTTTTGAGGATAAGCTTTTTTATCTCCTGACTACGTTGAGAGAACGTCGTGACGCAAACAATTCTCGAATTTTTGTTATTATCAGCCCCCTCTTTATCGGCTAGAAGTGTTTCTCTAGGGGTGTACCACGCTCTTTTTTTAGCCTGACGTATCAGTCTTTTTGGATAGCCTCTTTCTTCTAAACGGTGACTTAAGATAAGGGCTTGTTTTTCAAAATCCTGTCTTCTGGTACAATTACGGCGAATCCGCAAGAATTGGCCGTATGGCAAGTTATCCCTTTGGATTTTGGGATGTTGAGAATCATATGCTAACAGAGTATTTCTATCAGTGGGCTTACGGTATAAGTCCACGATTACTTCTCCTTCCTCCACTATGATACATAAATCTAGGAAATGTATCTTATGACGATCCCATTCAGCCGTAAACTTCAGGTTAGGGTGTTGGTTACTCACCCACTCGACAAATTCTATAAGATTTTCCTCAGTACCCTTCCAAATTATTAGGACATCATCGATGTATCTCTTATATAATTTTAGATGATCTATAAACGGGTTAGTTTGACTGAAAATAATTTCTGTTTCGAATTTGGCCATAAAGATATTGGCCAAATTGGGTGCAAAGTTAGCCCCCATAGCGGTACCCAATGTTTGCAGAAAGTACTCATTTTTGTAAACAAAAAAATTGTTCTTAAGGGCTATTTCGGTCAAGTCAAGTATAAACTTAGTCGGAACAGGCTTCACTTCTCGTTTTTCCAAAGCTTCTTTAATGGCAACTAGTGCTTCCTCTTGTGGGATGTTCGAATAAAGAGCTGCTATGTCAAGAGTGACCAAAATTTCATTGGCCGAATCAAATTTAAGCCCTTCTATGGTGTTGATAACACTCTTAGTATCTAATAGAAAAGTATCAGTTTTAGCCGCAAGGGGTTGGAGAAACAGGTTCACATATTTGGAAATGGGTTCCAACACCGACCCACAGCCTGCTATGATAGGCCGACCCGGGGGATTATGAATATCCTTATGGATTTTAGGAAGGATATAAATGGTTGGATCTTTGGGATTAGTACAGTTGAGAAAATGAAACTCCTCTTTAGAAATCCATTTGTTTTCAAGACCCTCATGAGTTTTATTACTGATAAGATCTTGAATACCCAATAGAGGACTGTTATCAAGTTTTCTATAATTGCCTTCGATGTTTAGTAGGCGTTGGATTTCGCTGTCATATTTATTATGAGACATTAACACTATCCCTCCGCCTTTGTCGGCGCTTTTAACAACCACATTTTTATCTTCTTTCAGATTAACTAGCGCCGCTCGTTCTTCTCTCGAGATGTTATGTTGGGTAAAATGACGTTTACTAAGTATGGTATCAAGTCCCTGCCAGATTTTCTTTTCAAAGGTCAGGATTTCAGGGGGCATCGTACCATTAGAAGGAGTAAATATCGACTTAGGTCTCAATCCTGTTACATTATCTTCACGATTGTAACTTCTAGTTTTAAAAAATTCATTCAAACGTATTTTTCTCAGGAATTGGCCAATTTCTGCTTCCAATTGGAATTTGGGAACTTCCTGGGTAGGGACAAATGAAAGACCCTTTTTAAGAAGGGAAATATCATAAGGTGTCAAAATTCTCTCTGAGAGATTAAAAATAGGAATAGTATTTTCACAAGTAAGACTCACATCTAACAAGTTGGAATTATCGTTAGTTGTATATCTTGTGTCTACCATAGTAGACGACACATTAGGGGCAGGGTCCCGGTCAATGAGGACTATGCTCCCAGTGTCCAGCCCTTCCGGTCTACTACTCACACAATTATGTTCCATCCTCAATGGGCGGCCACTAATTATTTCCCTCGTCTGTTCCTGTTCCTGCGGTTGTTCGTTGATTGGTTTGGGAAGTATGACATCCCATGTACTTGTGGAGGGCAAAACGAAGGGGGCATCATCCCTAAAAAGGGAAACGGCGGGGGAAAGGGGAAGCCCATTTGTGGCGGGTGAGGCCAGAATTGCCCCCGAGGACCACCTCTTGTCCCTCGCCTCGGGGGCCGATGAAAATTCTGTTCATAAATTTGATCGCCTAGACTCTCATTATCACTCTCTGATTCACTAGTTTCTGAAAATGTAACCCGTTTCCCTTCTTTATTAGTTCTAGCATTTTTGCCTGCCTCATTGTTGTTCTTTTTATCAAAATAGCCTTCTGCCAGGTAGGGGTATACTTTCTCTTTGTTCCAATTCTCAAGTTCCCATTTAATTTTGTTGAGTTTTTTATTAGTATTAAATGATTTAAACTCCTCAACTTCCTTCTTAATCTGTTCCAATTTTTCCTTTATTTCTGTTCTGGTTTTGTTTTCTTTAAATTTATTTTCTTGTTCTTTAAGTTCGGTTTCCATTTTCTTGGCTAGAAATTCAGCTGTATTAATAGTTAACATGATCCAATCCCTACTGCATTTGGTGGCTATGGAACTAAAGTCTTTAAGGTAGGGTTGATATTCTAAAAATAACCCTGGTTCATTCATCACCTGTAGGCCTAATGGGATCATGTCTCCTTTAAGGTATTCCAACAAGAAATGCCCATGTAAGGCAGTTCTAAATTGCTTTTTTTGTGCTTTGATCAAAGTGTTAGCATCTATATTACCTCCTGATCCATTGGTAGATTTTTCTTTATCAAAAAATGATGGTTTATTGGTGAGATTTTCACATTCTTCATCAGAGTATGATAGACAATCTTTCGCAGCCATATTGAGGATTCCCAACCTCTTACAAACAACACGATGACCAGAAAGTAACAGCGGGTGCAACCCGTAAGGCTAGCCACTCAGCTGAAAAGCTGTGCAGTAATATTCTTCAAAAAGTGGAAACCCACGCTTAACCTCCCAGCGAGAACCGGGTTACTATCAGTAATGTACCAAAAATTTCTCTTGGAGGGAAGATACCTATATAAACACAGGACAGACTAGACACGATACAAAGTCTCATAAGGTACACACAACTAGAGGTTATCTATTTTCCTTCTAATGTGTCCTTTAGAGTGCTTACACTTACACCATTTATTAATTCCACATCACTTCATGTATACGATTGACTCCATCTCATTTTTCATTTAAAAATATCACCATTTTATTATAATTCACAATAATCTTACAAATTCATTATATCAAGGGAGAACATCATGCAATAGAAAAAGATAAAATACAGTCATTATAGGAACAGACTCGACATAAATAGTTATTATCAAAACAATCTCATTATTTTCACAAAAAGCCTTATTGTCGTCTACACATTGTGTTTCGGCTGAAGACATCCATGTTCGGTGTCCAGCCTCCTCAGGACGAACTATTCGTACCCACAGTGACTGAAAAATTAAAATGACGTAATTTACATCTTCAGATTAATGAACTAATGTCTAAGTAGATTTCATTATAAAAATACAGTAATTTGCAAGTACATAACATTTGAATATCACTTTTGTAAAAACAAAACCATCGAATTAATAGATGGCCTAGGAGTTCAACAAACACATGAAATCAAAAATTGACAATGACATTGGGAATGACCCATTATGGCTGCTGATTGACATCAATATATATACACAATTTTGGAGAATATGTATAAAAATATATAAATGTAAGATAATTCAGTAGACATCGAAGAGCGAGGAGAGTTACCTCAATCTATCCAAGGGATGCTCAACGACTGGGCAACATTCCTAGTATCCGAAAAATGGAGGGGGAAGCCCTAGGGATCCAGATTAATACTCAAAGGTACTATATCTGGATAGTTCCGATCTAAGGGATGTCCGCTCGAGTTGTGGAAGTTAAGGCAAGATCCTACATACGGAAGTACTCCTAAAAGGGAACACCGACAAGGTATAAACATCATAGTAGACTAATAGATCACAGGTCTAAATAATAATGGAAGCTATATCCTTAATTACCTGGACTGCCTGGACGAGAACCAACCACGACCAGTCAAGGATATCCGAAAACGTGAACGCACCTACAGGGTAATGCAAGTGAAAAAACTGCGGGGAAACAACAAACAGACAACCATCTAAGGATTAGACACGGGTATCTAATGGGCGGGAGTCTACTCTAGAGAAAACATAACTCAAAAACAAACTCACCTACTACCATGTGTTCGGCACCCCGGGTCAATTCATTGGAGGAGGGAGAAGACGTGACTGTACCGCAAGGCATAGGAGGCGGAACCTCACTCACAAACCGCTCCTAAGCCGGTGTGTCGTAATATTATCCACTGGGGGCCTAAAAACGATCGCCACCGCCAACACAAAAAACAAAACACAAAACACACACAAAAGCCAAAAGTTAGCGGGTAAAGAACTACTCAGATGCTCAGGACAAAATATACATAATGGACGTCTACGCATGCAAGGCGTCCAAACACACCGTCACAGAGCGAGCTTACCCGTAAAAAACAGCGTCCGGCATCCGCTGTTCCCTCCGGCAAGCCGGAGATAGGCCGGTCAGTGAAAACCCGACCATATAAAACCAATAGGCGTGAAGAATCAGCCAATTACATTCCTAGGGCGTCCTGAACGACTAGACCGTAAACAGACCAAGGGCCGCCATCTTAGGGGGAGTGCAACCGATGACGAAGGCACGTCTCGTTGCAAAGAAAACAGCGGAAACCTCACGACTATTCTTTAAAAGGGAGCGAGCGGTCACCCGACTTGGGCTGTAACAATCAACACCCAATCGAGACCAAAAAAGAGAAAAAGAGGCAAAAAAGGGAAAAAGTGGCAAAAAAGAGTGACCAATAACCCCTACGTGGTCCTGAATCGACTAGATCGATACAGGCCACAGGCAATCCACACGCCGCCATCTAAGCCGGAGAGGCATCCGAAACAACCAATAATAGGGAAGCTAGAGCGCCACAAGTGTGCGCGTAATACCCCCCGAGCCAACATAGTAGAAGGAGCGCGAACCGCATAGGCCAATCCTAGATACAAAGCGCATGTATTTCTAAATCGCAGAACTCGCGTGAAGAAGTATAGATAAATGACAGCTCCATAAAGCAGGCCAACCAATGCCCAACGATACCCTACTACATCAAGAAAAGGCCAATCAAGCGGCCAAGATGACGGGAAAAGAATGGCAAAATTAGCATCTATACAAAACCCCAAAAGGTTCAATACATGTATGAGGCATCAATAAGCCCCAAAGTCTGCCATAGGCCCTCCCCCGAAAAAATGGGAAGCTGGAACGATACGTGACCATGGGAAACAAGGTCGGCGGATGGCCAAGACAGCGGACTCCATTGAACGTGGGCCAAAACCTACGGAACCACACTACCCTACCCAGGATACAAGGCAAGACTGGCAACGCGAAGGTCAAGAAATTCTAACAACTAGTTCAGAGGAGTCAGACAAACTTTGTCTACATTAGTTAGACTCCTATATTTAATTAAATTCATTAATATTCAGACCCGCAGTCGTAGCATTAAGCCTCGATATCCACTTGAGTTCTGCTATGTTAAGGCACTCTTCTCTAGTCCGACCCTGAGTGGTTCGCACTTTTTCTAACACGAGCCATCTCATTTCATCCTCGTGATGACCCATTTGGCAACAATGTTGTACCATGGGGGCTGAGGTTTTTCCTCGCCTTATCCTTATCCTCGTGTTAGAAATCTGGGGTTTGGAACCCCTTAAAGGCCATCATAAATGTGGGGACTGTATCAGTTGTGACACTACAGAGAAACATAAAATCTTTCAGTGGGAAGAAAAATCTTGGAAACTCCATTCTTTTTCCACATGTAAAACGAGTAATGTCATCTATGCCGTAACCTGTCCCTGTCCCAAAATATACGTGGGTCAAACATCCCGTGAAATCCGCATCCGCATGAGCGAACACCGCTCAAGGATAAGGCGAGGAAAAACCTCAGCCCCCATGGTACAACATTGTTGCCAAATGGGTCATCACGAAGATGA
>JAWWME010000041.1:0-14351 GCA_035047425.1 Eurycea quadridigitata
AACCATCGATAAATAATAACTGATGGTTTTAAAAATATCGACTTTCTCGGTAAAAAAAATACACAGTTAATGAACGATGGTTTTCCATCGGTAACTGGTTTACCGATGGAAAACCACCGTTAATTAACAGTGTTTTTTTTTCACTTAATGATGGTTTTTACCACCAGCTCCGGAGATGGTGGCTAAACCATCGTTAAGTGAAAAACGACGGTATTTATTGTAATACCGTGGGTAATGCAAAGGCATTGTTAAACAAGCTGTTAACTGAGTTAACACCTGTTTTAACAATGCTTTTGACAATCGTAATCGGGGCCTATGTGTGCTTGCATTCCAAAATATATATATATATTTTACTGAATGGCTGAAAATGGACGACTAGATGGAGAATAACAAAATAGGCCCAGTCAAGCAGGGCCATATTTACTCCTTGGGACCCCTAGGCACTTGATACTCAGGATATGAATTGGCACACATTTTTATGTATCAATAAAAACACCCCTGACATTATTCTGAACAATGCCATCTGGCACTACACACCTTTATCAGTGAGAACTGTTATCTCAGCTATTACTTATGGGCCCGATTCATTAAACATTTGTAAGTCCATTAAAATTTCCACAGGAGTATACAATGGACTTTCAACCAAGCACAGGCTCCATTGTAAACGCAATTCAGGAACATGTGCTTGGTTGTAGGCCCCATTTGGAGGCTGCTGCACTTACACATTACACTTACACATGGCCCACCCACGACACGCCCACCTCAGAGTAAAGTTACAAAAGTGTAACTGCTGCTTGACAATCTCACCCCTATCGAAGGGGAGCAAAATGCAGCAAAAATAAAACGAAGGAAGGAAAACAGGAGAGAAGGAAGAAAGGGGAAAGAGTAAGTAAGAGAGAAAAGATAAAAGAATGACAGCAGCAAAATAAAAGCAAGAAAATGCCAACAACCGTTTCACACAAAAACATTTTTTACTTACATTTGACTTGTTTTTCCATTTTTCCTGCTTTATCTCTTTCCTATATGATTATTCTGTATTCTTGTGCATTCCCCTGTGTGCGGCAGTGCTAGTTAGTGACTTCCTCCTTCTCACTAACAAAGGTTCAGAGCTGTTGTAGGTTACATGAGCTTTAAAAGTGTTGAGGTGGATCAGGCCAGGTTTCTTGAATAGGGCTCTGAGGGTGGGAGCGTACCGAGTAGTAGGAGGGAGGAGGATGGTCCGCCAGCATCTCCTGCAGAGGTCGCATACGGAAGCCACAGGGCGGGATGATGTAGATGCAAGACGCCATCATCCCCAGCATGGAGGCAATCTTCCTTGCTGAGGCCGATGCTGACTTGCACAGACGCGTGGCTAGGGCCAGCATGTTCTCCACCCGCTCCTGGGAGAAAAACACCCTGGCCATCACTGAGTCGAAAATGGTCCCCAGAAAGAGGACTCTCTGGCTGGGGACCAAGCAGGATTTCTTTGCATTCAGCAAGAGTCCTAGAGACTCTAGGAGCCCGACACAGGTGTCCGTGGCCCTCTGAGCCTCTTCCGGTGAGGCTGCTTTCAGCAGCCAGTCATCCAAGTAGGGGAAAACCTGTATCCCCTGCTGTCAAAGTGTGGCGGCCACTGGCGCCATGCACTTGGTAAATACTCTTGTTGCAGACTTCAGTCCGAACGGCAGCACCTGGAACTGAAAGTCGCTGTCCCCCACCCTGAACCGCAGGAAGCGCTGATGGGATGGGAGCATGGGAACATGAAAATAAGCATCTTTCAAGTCTATCGATGACATCCACTCCCCCACTCTTACCAACGGTATCACAGACTGTACAGTCACCATCTTGAAAGGTATGCGGGACACATTTTTGCTCAGCCTCCTCAAATCCAGAATGGGCTTGAACCCTTCATCCCCTTTCTTTTCCACCAAGAAATACCTCGAATAGACGCCTGATCCCTCCTGCATCAGAGGTACCTGGCAGATGGCTCCTTTCTGCTGCAGCTCTCGCACCTCCACCTGAAGGGCCTGTAGGTTGACGTTCGTCGCAGGACCTGGTGGGCTCTCTCGAGGTGCAGTCTGGAACTCGATGGAGTGTCCCCTGCTGATCACCTCCATGGAGTTTGCCGCTCTCACAGTAAGGGAAGCGCCAGCCGACATCTTCTTCCCCATGGAGTCAAGGAAGCGGTTGTCCTTCTCGGTGGGCACCGAGTTTGCAGCAGTCGTGGCTCCCGGTCCAGACTTCCTCAGGGCCGTGGAGACGATGGCTCAGTCCGGTGGGGGCACCCCTCTCAGGCACATCGGGTCTAAAGACGCCGCCTTATACTTTCTTTCCAGCTGCACTCCTGTGGCAGGGGACAAGGAAGGTGTCTTCAAAACATTGATCCCCTTATTTCATATAAGGGGATCCATCCTCGCACTGGTCTCAAGCTTGGATGTCAGGAAACTCGCCTGCACGTTTTCCTATGGTAGGGTGATGTCGAACCTGGCGACTGCCCTAGACAGCAGGTCCGTGTAATTCGCCGGTCATCCGGCAGGGAGAGGAGGGGCCTCACTAGGCCTTCCCTTTCCGATTCAGAGTCCGTCGGGTCCTCACCCGATGACGTGTCCCACTGTGGGGTAGCCGGGGTGGTAGGCCGCTGGGGTTGGAGTCAGGAGTCAGCACGTTTTGGTCCTCTGTCCGGAACTGCGCCATCAGATCAAGCATATGGGCCTCGCTCTCCCTCGCCAGTCTCTGCTCCCAGGCCTGCTGCTGTCTGTCCACCTCGGCCTGGTGATCCATTAACATCTGGCCGATCCGATCCAGCAGGATGGAGCCACAGGCCGGTGGTGGGGATTGGGGGAATGAGCCCCCCGCGCCCTCCTTGTCCAGTGCCCTGCCCACCTCCTGGAAGGGGAGGCTCTCCACTTCCAGATCCGAAGAGGGCCGAAGCCCCAGCATTGGGGTAATCGGGACGGGCGAGACCCTTGGGTTAGGAGCCTGGGATGTCCCCGCCAGGGTGGAAGTCTTTGTCGCCGTCTCCTTGGACTTGGATGAGGACTTCTTCTGGCTGGATGTAGCCAATTCTCTTGTTGACGATGGGGATCCCTGCCTCGACGAAGAATGTCTGGAGGAGGAGTGTCTCGACGATGACCCATCCTTCGATGCCCTCTTCGACGGTGTGGCAGACTGCGTGGACTCCGTCGACGAGGCTCTATCCCATCGGTCGTCGTGGCGCTTCTTCGCCGGCGAGGTCCCTCGTGATGGCGCCTGACGTTTATCCGACCTGGAGTGTGGAGGCAGGAAACTATGGCTATCCTGCATACCTCCAGTCGACACAACAGGGTGGCCAACATTTGGCGAGCCCTGGGTCGCGGAGACAGTCTCCTTGGAGGAGGATCTGTCTGGGGCAGGAGCTTCGAGAAGTGGGCCGCCACTCTCATCTCCCGATCGTGCCTGGTCCTGGTGGTCATGGACTTGCAGATCTCGCAGGCCCCAGCATCGTGCCCCTTCGCTTGCAGACAATACATGCACAGGGTGTGCTTGTCCTCCCTCGCAAGCTTGCCCGTACACTCTGGGTATCTGGTGAACAACGGTTCCCCAGACTTCTCGACTGAAGACATCTTCTTCCTATTCTTCTTCAGCTATCCAAAAACTGTAAAACACTGTACAAATACAAAGCACAACTCTCGGTCTCCCTGCTTCCAAAGCGGAGAAAGAAAAGTGAGAACACTGGGGCAGTGGGAGGAGTTGGGGACTGCAATGGGGCAGTGCAACTGAGGGAGGACTCAGTGGGAGCGGGGTGGACTGTGTTCTACAGTCACTGCTCTGGAGGTACAGTGGCCAAGAGTGGTACTGCATCTTTTTCTCATGTATTTTTACATGTAATGTTTTCCATTGGAAAAACAGAGTTTTTTGTTTGTTTTTTCAGTGGTAATTTTTTTCGGTCTCCCAGCCAGGGCAAGGGGGATATTTCACATCAGCATTATGAATCTATATAAGATACAATACTCGTGATCTACAGTTACAGATAAGTAACTAATGTTTAAGGTCAGGTATGTATTTTTCTTTTTATTTACATTGGATATACAGTAATGGTATTTTACCAAATACCGTTAAATTCCTAAGTGTACAAATTTACTACTGAAAATTACTACATGTACTTTTCTACCCTGCTGTGGACTTCTTACAGTACCTTACCAGGGAAAAACCACAGATACATGTAAATAATTTTTAAACATACACTTTAGCATTTTTTGACATATATTCAGCAAGCGTATGAGTCTGGTCCATAGGTTTCCATATAGAAACCTATAGAAACCCCAAAGTGGTAATTTATTAATATGTATGATATTTTATTACTTCAATGTAAAATAGGAAAAATGTGGAAAACGTGTTGGTTAAACATGCAATCCACGTAGACGCCATAGAGCAACTCTCCATGTAATAAATATATAAATACACATCAATTATTCAAATTAGCTTTACTAACCCTTACACATGTAAGTAAATATTTTTGAGAGAATTTTTGTCATGTATGGGAACATGCTAACATTATTTAACAAATATGTACTGGATTTTCACATTTTTTAAATTAACACTAATCTTGGAGTATTGCATTAACATTACCTTTATAATACTCCACGGCACCATAACATTAACACTTACACAGTTTTACAATTATTTTTATGATGTCCTTTACTGTGAACTCTATATTAAGACTACCCAGCCCAATGGGACTTGTAGCTGGGTGGCTAGCACTAAGGCACACTTACTTGGTACTTATCATATACCTATACTACACTATAGAGATCCCCAGATGCTCCTAAAAATACCTGATGGTAAGAGCCAACAGGTAAGAAATCTGTCAGATTGAGATCTGCTGAATTGAGGATTAAAGCACTTCTGATGTGAACGGTGGAAACACCAGGACACTTGCGTTCGTAGGCTTGGGCATGACTGTAGTAAAACAATAATGTGCTACAAATAAACGACCTGCCAGATGCCTCTATCTAAATGATACAAATGGAATAAATGCATGAAAAATAAAAGATCCGAACAAAAAATGAAAGATATATACATGACAAACAGACACACAATCTCAACACTAAGGACCTGATTACAAGTTGGGTGTTAAAAATGTCGGTAGTACCGAGTATCGGTACTACCAACACCTTTAGTATTCAGTTACCACCTGATTACAGGTTGAAAATGTCGGTAACATGAAAAATGACGGTAATACCGACATTATTTAACATTACCGACATTTATAACCCTGAAATGTCGGTAACCCATAGATGGCAAATTCTATTTGCCATCTTTGAATTACCAACATTTTACATCTTGCACAAAAAAGTGTAAAAATGCATTTTTATTTGTGCAAGATGTAAATGGTTAATTCTGCCCAGGCCATCCTGGGGCAGAGTTAACCCACCCCTGTGTTGCCCTCTACTTAGAGGACCACTGGGGTATTTGAAAAAAATTAGCACCACCTATATAGATGGTACACTACATACAATGTAATAACAAACATATTCCCACCCCCTTTATTACCCCCTTTATTACGTCACTTGTGTCACCAAACTTGCTCTACTTGTCTGGCACCTCTGAACCTGTGTACTCTGTCCTCACTTTCCTCCTCATTTTTATGGCCCACACTGATGCACCCACCTGCTTGTGCTTTATTCACTCCACCTATTCTACTTTGAGGCTGCCTACCATACATTTCCCCTTTCCTGTAAGTTCACTTCTCCTTTTTGTGGGGTAATGTGCAGCTCTTTCTCTTATTGAAATCCCACTCTCCTTATTTTCATGGAGAAGGTAATTACCACCTGTTTCTCACCACCTCTATCCCCTTACCAAAAGTCAAATTCTAAGAGTACCTGGCACTATGCTCCCATACACCTCTGCCGCTCCATGCCAACCACTCCCCTCCAGTTCCTCTAACTTATTACTCCCTGTTAGGACAGTCGCGAAAGACTCTTTTTCCTTCTTTCATGTGTCCTGCTTACCCGTCACGGTTACCTTGTCCCAGAGTTCTCAAGTCCTAAAACTAATCCCTGAACGCAAGTCCCCGGCTTCTGCACCTCACACATAGCATCCGACTTATGGGACTTTGCCCGCTGCACGGGGTGATGTGATATGAGCGACCGCTGCACCACACCTCACCTTGTTTACACATGTGCGCGGTCGCCGCTTCACACCTGAGTCCAGCTTGGCCACGCCTCTGTTGGGCGCTATCACCAATATCTAGCGGATCGTCTTAGAGCTCTTCCCGAGGAATCCCTGCTAGCGTTCACAGCACCAGGGTCTCGCCACATAGTCACATGATCACTGAATTCAAAATGGCAGCTGCCCTTTTAATTGTTGCTTGCCTGACCTCGCCTTTCCCGCTTAGGTGACTAACCTTTCCTCTCCTATTGGATGTTAGACTTTGCAGGGAAAACTCCAATTACACTCTGATTGGTGGTCTTATATAAAGGTTCAGATTCAGCCAGTCTGTGTCTGAACATTGACCGGTAAGGTGGTTCTAGCGCTTCTCTTTGGTTTGTTGGTAGTTTGCTGGTTTTGACCAAGAATCCTTTGACTCGTGGACTTGGCTGATTGATTCTGATTTAGTATTGGCGACTTTGGTGGTTTTGTGACTCTTGCCCTTTTTTTTTTTACTTTGCTTTTGAATTCTGTATTGGTCCATGGTCTCCTTTGCTGGCTTCCTTGCCCGCCCTCTGACTGTCCATTTGCTTCTGATTTGGCTCGTTGTCTCCCAGTGATTGTCCTGGACGTCCTGACATTGTTTATATCATCTTTGGGTCTCTTGCCCTTTCTGTTCCTGTTGTTGCCTGTCCTGTCCTCATCAGTGTCACCATACTTGGAACATCTGAGAGGGATCTTGCGAAGGGTCCTCCTAGCATGGACCTGGTTTCGGAAATGCCTGGGGTCAATCTCTGGTGGGTTTTACTTTTATCACACTAAATTGACCTTATATCTCTATTTCTCTCAATTTACTTACACTAACTATTATATTCTTTGTTTCCCTTTAGTAGGTTCGCAAGAGCTAGTGGCCCCTGGGTCCTAGGGTTCGTGTTGGCACTCTTTTATTGGATTACTACTAGGGTTCCGCTACGTGCTCACTTTTTACCCCAGTATGGATACCCCTATGCCCAACGCCACTCAGCCTACAACATCTAACACTCCCCCACAACATTACACTGGCACTCGCAACCTAAAACTCCCTATAAATCAACTGCTCTCCCTTTAATAAACCTAATTTTATCTACCCTCCATAACTTACCCAATTTGCCCATCTCGTTTTCACCGTATGCTAAAATGTCATGCTACCTTTGTATTATTGTGCCACGTGTAGCTCTGTAGCATTTCCCTAGGTGATACACTCACCTGCCCTTCATTTTCTTCATTCCAGCCCCCTACATGATCTTAACCAACAAGATTAGAATTTATGCCCCCCCACCACTACTGACCATTAGTTTTTTTACCCTGATATGGCACTTGTTAGCCCCTGATTTACCCTGTACCTCCTGCTGATGGACAGCCAGCTCCTGCTCCCTATTTTCACCCTCCCATTCACCCTCCCCTTCACCAGCAGCTCCACACTTACCTCTAGGTGACTGCCCACCAGTTACTTCCCCCAATACAGCAATCAGAGCAATCAGAGCCATATTTCTGCTAAACAGTCCCCCTGCCCAGGGAACCACAACCCAGCTGCCCCGTCTCTTTACCAACTTCAGTTAACTCTACCTTTCATCACAAACTCTTAAAATAACTATACCATTTATACATTTATACAACCCTGTCAATGATGATCTGCCCAATTACCATGGCTTTCTTTCAAAAAGATTCCCGAAACTTGTCATTTATAATTTGTTAAGAAAATGCTTCGTTTTACAATAAAGCCCTAGGGCCCATGGGCCTGTGGCACGTTAATATTGCACTTTTACCCCCTCATTACAAGTGTCACGGTAATAATGACAAAAAGTGTTGTTATTATCATGACTTTTAACAATGCATTTTGGAGGTAACCTCCAAAAATAAATTATTTCGTTAAACTTAAAGGGACAGTTCACTCCACTGTGCTTATTTTTCTTTTTAAGTGTTCTTACCTTACTGAATTCAACTCTTTTTAGTCAAATCTTTTTAGTCATCTCAAAGCTTAGTTTTCCAATGCCTGAAATCCCTCTATGTGGGCTGCCATTTTGTAGTGTATTTTTGATTGTTTACATAATTTCCATGGCATTTGTTACAAAGTAACTAATATTTTCATGGGAGAAGGCTAGACAGAAGAGAGGATTAACTTTGTTACACCCGCCATGGAAGCAAAATGGCTGATCCCAGGGAGCAATTACAGGCATTGAAATAAAGCCTTTTTAGAGGCTTTGAAGAATTTAATCTAAAAGAATTGTATTTAGGAAGGTGTGAACACTTAAAAATAGAAATAAACACATTGGAGTGAACTGTCCTTTAACAATGGAACTTAACGAAAGAAGTTTGTTAAAGGTGACTTTACAAGTATTGCAAAAGTCAGTAACTGACTTTTGCAAAAACTTTGTAATTACGGTGACCGCCAAAAAATGAAAATAAGTATTTTTTTACTTATTTTCCAGAAAATCCCCAAATAATTTTATTACATTCTTTTTCATGATGCTACATAGAGAGCATCATGAAAAAGAAGTAAAACATATCTGGGTGCAGAAATTAGCACCCTGAAAATAATACAACTTTAACACCACCTAAAAGGTTGTGTTAAAAATGATCGTTGCTAATGAAAATTGGCAATCTTGTAATACCTACCTTAGTGACTTTTGTCGATGTTAAGTACAGCATTACCTCGACTTTCACAGATGAAATTCAAAAACATAAATAGATGTATTTTATTATGGTACACTTTTCCTGCCCTCTAGTGTTGAATAGAAACACCTAAAATTTCACATATTGACAATGAAACTATAGGAAAAAAGACACTTCCACAGAAAATAATAAAATGAAAGTTAAGGCACATTTTAATGCTCTTTTCAAAATAACTTTGTATGTCTTGTGTTCACTATAATGCCGGTGCGCCTTTTTCTTTTTTGTCCACTATTTTCCCATATTTCAAGCAGAAATTCTGTTCAGATCTTGGCCAAGAGTGAAGTAGCAAGGCTTATATTTGTTGGACTATCTACGTATGTACTCTATGTACTGAACAGCCTAAAGGGGCATGACACCACAATGAACAAAAGACATACAGGTATAAAGGTATTTTCTAAAGAGCATTAAAACAATCTAAACTTTCTTTTACTAATTTCTGTGAAAAGGTTTTTTATATAGTTTTATTGTCAAAATGTGAGAGTTTATGTGTTCTTATTCCACAGCTTGCCACTAGAGAACAGTAAAAATATAAAAAAATACAATGCAGGGCCCCTTTAAAGCAACACAGAAGGAGGATCTATATCCTGATGTTGTGGTATATTTAAAAATTGTTTCACAGGTATGTTAACCCCTTAACTGCAGCGTTAAAGTACTGTATGGGGCCCTAGATTAACTATATGGAAATCTGGTGCATGCGGCGTCATCTGAGCACGCCTCCGACGCGTCCTCCACACTGAAGGGGTTAAAAAACAATCTTAATAGACCACAGTTAATGTGAGTAACTGAATTGGAAAAAGTCATGATTTCATGGTATAACATTTTTGCATGCTGATACAGGGGAAAACCTCAAATAAATACATCATGTAAGCAAAAACATATTCTTCATGTTATCCAATAAAATGGTACAGCAGACTGTAAAATATATCAAATCTTTCCATACATTCAGTCCTTGTATATTTGACAATTGTGATTTAAATTACATGTTTGGAATAATATGATTTATTGTTTTTCAGATGGACAAGCCACAACGACTTTAAGTGAAACACTTCTTTTCGCCACTGGGTCGGATTGACCCCCCGCCCCCGATTGGATTTATGGCTTAGCCAATGATAGGTTTTCTTCACCCTGATCTGGAGAAAGTTGGAAAATTGCTCAAAGCAAAAACCTGCATTAATTCTTTAAAGCTGGCAATTATAAATGATTATGAAATATTTATGCAAGAAATGGAATTTGCTTTTTACAACATTCAAGGAATCGTAAGCAAGTGAAACAGACTTGCTGTAATTATGAGATAATGTATGCCATAAAAATATATACTCACGCATATTAAATGTTAAGCCTCATTCACCAGGATCTAATGATGTTTGTTTGCTTCATTGTATTCATTACAGTGAATAAAACGAGACTAAGGCCCTAATTACGATTTTTAAATGGTAAAACCGTCGGTAATACTTACCAACGGTTACAATCTCGGTAAAATGTTACCGATGGAGTTATGAATTTTTTGATTGACCATCGGTAAATACAGACAGTTTTCTGTCTGTAACTCAGTTACCGATGGAAAACCGTCAGTATTTACCGATGGTTTATCAAGTACTTACTGACGGTATTACCGCTATCTCCTGTGATAGTGGTAATTCCGTCGGTAAGTGCACAGTTGCAAATACCGTCTGTATAAATCAAAATACCGATGGTATTAGCAAACTGGCGGTAAAACCGTCTGTAACTGAGTTACAGAGGGTTTTACCGTCAGAAAAGACCAATCGTAATCAGGGCCTAAAAGTGAGCTTAATTTCCAAGCACTTTACATACAGAATAGCCAACTAGAAAACAAAACTTATTACATGAGAATTTGTGTAAAGGATAATTATGTTTTTGTGTTTATTAAACAGGACCTGGTACAATCATCCATTGTGATATTGCAGTCGATAGAAAATCATATTAAAGTGCAATTTTGAAATGTAGTGCTCTTTAGATGCCATTGGATCTTGTTAGATTTGCATACATTCTGAGAATAAACCTGGTCAGAGGGGTACTACATAATCCTTCTGGTCTTTGTATAGAAACGTGGCATTTGTTTTACAGGTAATTTATCAATCTTGGTATTGACATACTGATTACTGAATTAAAAGAAGTATTTGCTTCCAGTATCCCATTTTCTCTATTGTCTGAATAACCATCCCTCATATTTGTTTTGTAGGATCACAGACCTTTTCTAGGACCTGAAGGATATATATTCAAGGCATTTTAACCCCTCTAGTGCTTAGAACTTGTCAGACACATCCGGCAATGCCAAAAACTTTAATAGTCTTTCAATTTCCCATGGACACATTGAACTGCATTCAGCAGTTAACAGGTTACTTGAGACAGTATTTGTGATACCTGCTTGTAAGACAACTTCCAGTAACTGCAGACTGAGTGTGCAAAACTGCATTTTTAAATCACTGTATTTGTGCAATAAAAACATATTTTGCAATACAACAATATACATTTGAAAGTACTAATTGAGTACTTTAGTATAAATTAAAGAATGAAGGGGTTACTTTCGCACTTCAGGTATGCTGCATCATAGAAACTTACTGCCCCAGATGAAGGTGTAAATGGTTCAGTTCAATTATTTACTGTATGGTAAGCAAAGAAACAATATATAGGAAAGGAATTTTAAAAAAATTGTCTTTTAAAGGCCACTCATTTGCACCACATCAACATGACCAGCTATTGATGATGGCAAGTCAGATCATTGTAAACACTAATGCTAAATGGATTGAAAACATGTTGGCTGATGTTTGATTAACTTCAATTCCTAAGTATGTGGTAATATTTTCAGAAATTCTTAGGACTGTCAATATTTAAAGTCATCAAGATCAATTTTACGCAGCTTTCTGAATACCCTGAGTCTTTAGATATCATTCTAAGGGGTCAAGGTTAGAATCCTGCAGTACTACATGATGAGGCGTGCAGGGCTTGGTGTTTTATGTCGCACAATGGAATTAACATTAATGTAGGGCTAGCCCCTGCGTGCCACCAGTGCATGACATATACAGCCATGACCATATGTCATGTAGAATGCAGCATGCGGACAACCTAACCCTAACTCATAAGACGCCAAACGCCATCAGAATTTGACATGGAACATGCTAGTTTATCTGGTAGACAGCTGTACAAATATGCAATCCTTTTGATGTAGCAAGGGGTGAGCATTGTTTGCCATGTTTTAAAAAAACATGGTAATGTTACATTATATCAAGTATTCTGAGGGTTACCTAATGGGTGATACACTAAATAACAACAATAAGCAACTATAAAATAGATATATTTAAGGCTTCATAGGATGGCAGGGCAGTTCCCCACAACATCCCTCGGAGGCCGGAGCCGGCAGGCATCGCCGGCCCCAGGCACCGAAGGGACACAGGACCCAAGGGACCCGCCTGTCCGGACCTGGCGGGGCCCTCCTCCATCCAGCAGATCTGCTCATGCCACAGACCTGACGAATGAAATAGCCGAGCGCTCCACACAGGCCAATCGCCGTTCGATGCAGCCGCCTCACCAAAGAAGCCTCCCTCGCCCAACCCGCTCCAAGATGGCCGCCCACATCGCCTCTGCTATGATGCCGAAACAGCAGCCCAGGGCAGTGTCCCCTGCACCTACTGGGGAGCGACTGCAAGGCCTTATGGACTTACAATGCCTCAGAGCAATGACCCCAACAGCCGCTAATGCCAGCAACACCTACAATGTAGGTAAGACTCGAATGACCCCTAGAAAGATGGCCACCGCCGGCCCACCATCACCAGCCACAAGCGGTAGAGTGCTCCCTGCACTCATGGCCCGCCTCCTCCAAGCTCCAGCCAAACGGGAGCGTGCCCTCCCCACAACATCCCTCGGAGGCTGGAGCCGGCAGGCACTGCCGGCCCCAGGCACCAAAGGGACACAGGATCCAAGGGACCCGCCTGTCAGGGTCCTGGAAGGGCCATTCCACAGCGCACGATTGACCTCCTCCATCACACTATCTGTGAGTCCACCACCCCAACTGCCTCCATGCGTCACCAATGCCTGCACTCTCGAACACTCCCCTCCCAATCCACCGACCCAGCAAACACTGTCACCCCTACTACCGCCTGCGCCCTACACCACCACCCCGACCTAATCACCCGCAACAACAGGATCTCAACCCGCTTCCCCACACGCCAAAGCCCAACCGCCCTTCCCAACAACAAGCGCAAACTAGCAAAAGCCGCCGTCCCGCTGCAAATCACCGCACCGACTGCCGCAACGCAGCCAATGGCAAAAGCGCTCTGCGCACAAACACCCCACTGCCCCATAATAGCAGACCCCTGCCACCAGAAATCTGCATCCACCAGCATCCCACCAAGCAACATCAAAGGTGCACTAATAAACACCATCTCCCTGGTTGCACACACCACTGAAGTACACATCCTAATCCAACACTACAACTTGGATCTCATCACCCTTACCGAGACCTAGCTACACCCCGCAGCCGGACCAACACTAGCGCTCGCTGTCCCCTTGGGCTACAACATCTTGTGTGCAGATAGGACACATGGCAAAGGTGGTGGTGTCGCACTCATCTTTAAAGACCACTTTAACTCCAAAGAAGTCCCCTGCACACCCCTTCCCCAAAGCAACACTCTCATGATCAAAATCAACACCTCACCAACCGAGACCATCAACCTACACCTCATATACAGACCCCCAGGCAAAATAACCACCTTCGAAGAAGACCTTTCCGAATCAATCACTGCATCCCTCAAACCCTCCTCAAAATACATCTTGTTGGGTGACCTCAACTTGGGCCTCAACGACCCAGATGACCCCCAGCTACCTCCCTAGCAGCCACCCTTTCCAGCCTCGCCTTCTCACAAGCAGTAACCAACCCCACCCACAAGCATGGCTGCACCCTCGATTGGTCGCCACCCGCAACCTACCAACCACAGCAACCACTACACCCTGCCCCTGGTCAGACCACTGCGTCATCCTATTCACCATCACCCCCATCGAGCCAGGAACATGAAAAAAGTCACCCCAGAATCCATAGCACCACTACTTGTGACAGCCCCCAGTGCACCCTCCAATGCCACCACCGAAATGATCGCAAACCACTACCAAACTATTGTCACCCAGGCAGTGGACACAGTTGCCCCCCTGAAAATGTTAAAAGCCAAACCCTTGCACAAAAAGGACAAACCCTGGTACACCCAAGACCTAAAATCCCTGCTAAACCACAAACGAACTGCGGAAAACACCTAGAGAAAGAGCCCCACCCCCACCACTCACACAGCATACCTAGCAGCAGCTAAAACCTACAAGCTCGCCATCATAAACGCCAAAGCCCTCGTGTACAACACCCGCATCGAGAACGCGGCTTCCGATGCAAAATAACTCTTTAGGATCCTAAAAGAACTAGAATCCCCCATTTCTGTCACCTCAGACATCACTAAGGACGCTGCATGGTGCACTAGCATACAGAATGCCCTTACCAACAAAATAAGCACTCTCCACGGAAAAATCTAAAT
>JAWWME010000042.1:0-14108 GCA_035047425.1 Eurycea quadridigitata
ATTTTGTCTATGAGAAGCCTGAGAAACCCTGTATATTTGATCGCAGGGCTACGAGTCGAGTGCGTTGCTCGCTCCGAGAAGCTCTGCTATTCTGCTCACCGGTCTTGGTTTTCCTACCTCCACGTTACCGTGACCAAGATCGTGAAAATCACTCCTGTCCCTAGGAAAATGAGACAGTTAAATTGAATCTTATATATCATTACATTTTTTGCAACTTATTCAGTACAATGTAACATCACACTTATATGACAATCATTTTATGTATATTATTATTAGATTGATATATGCTTATTGTGTCACCATAATAAATATATGTTTAAAAAAATAATTGGATTAACGTGCCACACGGCCATGGGCCTCAGGGCACACATAGAACAATAGACGAACGAACAGGACAAAAAGCATAAATAGAGCCCGAACAGCGGCTAGGAAGCGCTAAGCCTAGTTAAAGTAAGGGAGTCTTCACAGTTCGTTTAAAGGTACCTAGGGAGGGGATGCCTCGGATAGATACGGGCAGATACTTCCAGAGACGAGGGGCTTTCACATCAAACATGGATGCACCAACAGACTGAAGCTTGTGCAGAGGTTGGAAAGGTTTGTGCTCAACCCCGCCACAGGTGACCCTAGTGGCTGTGGCTGGGCTCAGGTGCGCCGCAAGGTAGGGTGGAGCAGTGCTAGCCCTACACTTGTGGACCAAGGTGACCACCTTGTGATCAATGCGTTGCTTTACTGGGAGCCAGTGGAAGGCCTGCCGCAAGGGGGCAATGTGCTCACAGGGACTAACTCTTTTCACAGCACGGATGGCATTGTTCTGGAGGACCTGGAGGTGATGCAGATTACTGGCAGAGATGCCAGAAATGACACCATTACAGTAGTCCAGCCTAAGATCACAAGAGCTCTGGCAAGATGTGCAGCGCTGTCCTCAGAGAGGTAGGGGCAGATGTAGGCACAGCTAGATTTGAGGTGCTTGACATGCGCCTGCATGTTAAGGTGAGCGTCTAGGCAGACACCAATTGTCTTAACCTGGGAGGCCACGGCAATTGGATAACCTGCTACCAGGAACTGGCGATATGCAGGGTCAAGCTTCTTCAACCTTTGAGGCGTGCCAAGGATGAGCAGCTCGGCCTTGCTATCGTTGAGGGCGAGGGAGTTTTGCATCATCCAGGACTGGACAAATGCAAAGAGATCATTGATGGTGCGGGAGTGCTGGGTGTGATCACCCAACAGTTCAAGGACAAACTGGGTGTCATCAGCGTAGTTTGTGTAACTAACTCCCAGGTGGTCAGAAGATCAAAGAGGGGGCGAGTGTAAAGATTAGCCAAAGTATGTGCGACAGGACCAGGTCTAGCTTCCCCTGAACCCAGTGTTCATCACTACTGGTGGCAAGGGTGAGATCCACAGGCTAGCTCTTGCACCCTAAGTTCACACATATACTCACAGTGCTCGCCTTTTTGGCACCCTTTTTGCTCTTTTTAATGACTCAGTTTGATAGAGTGCTAGTACATAATAGCCAAGTTTTCCCAGGCGGACCTGGACTGGTGTGTCCAGGCCCCATTGGACGAAATGCAAGCCTGGGCAGATGACTTTGGGGTCCAGCTGGATCCCAGGCCCAGAACCATCAGCACAAGGGTGTTAATCCCAGTAACTGGAGGAACAGATTCGCTTTCAGGCTGAAGGAGAAACAGCTGAGGGGAGGTTATCAAACTCTCCTCCTCCCCACATTTTGCGAACAACCAGGTGGCCCCAGATGGGGAGGTGGCCTGGGACCCCTTCCAGGAGGAAGAGGGGCCCAGCAGGCTTACCCAGAGGAGCTCCAGACCCGGGCCTTCAGCCCAGCATGCTCCAGCTTATCAGGGGACAAATCAGCCTGCACACTTCTCAGCCAGAGGCCTCCCAGGAGGGAGGGACTCCAAGGACAAAGGCCAGTTCAAGAAGCCTACTAAGAGTCAGCACCTCGCTACTTCAGCGTCAGAGAGGTGGATTGTCCAGCCCCCAGAAGGTGTGCATCTCAGATGGACTACGTGCCACATGGTCGTACGAGGAAAGGGCCTACTGGAAGGGAGAGGATCAGCACCAGTATGGCTACTGGACTGACACCCGGCACTATCAGTCCCCACCAAGGGATGGAAGGTACAGGGGTGAAAATGTGAACCACGGTCCTCCACCTTTTACAGGACCTATCCAGGGTCTCGACTGGGCCCTGAACATCCTGCCACAAATTATTTTGGCCCTGCACCTCCTCCCACAAGTTCCAACACCACTAGCTGGCCTTTGAGGAGGAGGAGGAGGCCAAGCTGGAAGAAAGGAAGAAGGACCGGGAAGAACAACGGAAGTTAAGGGATGTGCTGGGGCAACTACTCAAATTGCAGCTGGATGCAGTGGCCTCACCCACTGGACCTGCTGGGGTGGTGGTGCTCAATACAGCAGGCCAAGGGAGGGCATCCATGGACTCCCCATTGATCAAAACAAAGGGACACTTGAACCAGCCATGGAAGGAGGAGGAAGACCCCCGAGAATACCTGGAACTGTTCAAGTCCATTTGTGCTGCAGGAGAGATCCACGCCCAGGAACAAGGGTTGCTCCTGGTCAGCCTGCTTAAAGGTAAAGCTAAGCGGGTGGTGATGAGTGCCCCACCTGGGGTGCTCAAAGACTACTTCCAAGTGCAAGATCTCCTGCATGAGAGCTTTGATTTTACAGCAGACACCTTCAGGTGGGCCCTCCGGAGCCAGAACCGGGCTGACCATGGCAGTTATCTGGCTTTATTGCACCCCAGCAGCCACACTTAGGACTGCTAGATGGCCATTGAGAAGGCCAGCACTACCGATGAGATCAAAGACATGGGAATGAGGGAGGTGCTGGTCAAAGCGGCACCCGATTCCACCAGGATTGTTTTGTTGAACTGCTCAAAAGTCCTATAACTTGGAAAAGAATCACCAGTGGGCCAGGGGTGAAGCCGCCCTGGGAAAAACTGTGAGCCGGGGCTCCCAATTAAAAGTCAAAGCAGGTGGGGGGGAATGCAAATGTTATGCCTTGCTCCTACAGTAGAGATACCTCCAAGTGCAATGGGAGACTGGGAGGTGGAGTGCTGGTACAGGTAAGGATCAGGTGCAGGGAAGTGTGTCCTCCATCCCAGGGAAAGGGGGAAATCAGGTCCAAGTTAAAGGGAGAGCTCTGAGCTCTAGTAAAGCGGTTCCCAATCAGCCCAGAGGGGGAAACCTGGACTAGGGTACCAGTGTTATGGGTGTGGCAAGACCAACCATTTGAAAGTAGATTGTCCTGTAGACAAAGACAAGGCCAAAGCCACAGAAAAAGTCAATGCCAACCTGGGGACTCAGAGAATAGGGAGCACATGGCTTCCATCCAAGAACGCCCAAGGGCTGAGGAGGCTCTTCCTCCAGTCGTGCGCAGGGAGGTAGTGGATTTGCCCCTGAACGGTTCCACCATCAGGGCAGGGTCAAGGTGGAGAGCATCTGCCCCGAGCAGTATACAGGCGAGGTATTTTGGGAGGACTACGCTGATGGCCGCATAGGTGATGTTCACCTGGCTAGGGTGCAACTCACCTGGGAAGGCGATGAAGCAGCCCCCAGGCTCCTTAGTTGTGTGGGGTATGTGCCTACCAAAAGCTAGATTGATATCTACGAATAGACCACCTCAAGTATTTGAGGACAGCCATTACCAGGTCTCAGGCCCATAAGAAGGCCTAAGCAGAAATCACTACCATGGGGGATTCACCTCTCGACGTCTCCTGGGATCTGCCAGCCCAAATCACCCCCTCAGTGGTGTTGTTCAGCTGCGGAGATCATATCACCCACACCCACGAGCCAGTAGCAGACACTGGGGAGGTGTCAGCAGAAGTGGGCCTACTGGCCCTTTCGACTCGAGACACCCTGGAGCTGCACAGCCGAGTAGCTTTCAAGGAAGCCCTGGTCTCTGACCCTTCTCTGGAGAAGGTCCATACTGAGGCATGCCCTCAGAGACCCAGCACCAAGGTACATGGTGTATTAGGGTTCTCTTCTCCCATCAGAGCAGCGATGGTCAGTGGTGGAGAGGGAGTGTTTAGCAGTTGTCTGGGCCTTGAAGAGACTCCAGACCTATCTTTATGGGATCCCCTTCATTGTTCTGACTGACCACAACCCAATCACCTTCCTGCACTCCCTGGGAAACCCAATGGCAAACCTTTACGTTGGTCCTTGGTTTTTTAGGACTGTCAGTTTGAAGTACAGTACCGATCTGGTGCCAATAACGGCAATGCAGATGGTCTGTCTCAGTTGATGTCTCTTTCTTGACAAGGCATAGCGAAGCAAACGACAGGCACTCTCTCTGCGCTGTCTCTCCAATAGTGGGTAGATGTGGAGACAGTCCACATGTCTGCAGGAATTAATACCCTTAGACTGCCTTAGATTTACAGAGCTGTCTATTATTCTGAAACACACTATTCAGCTTCTCTGTCCAGCCCAGGAATGCCCTTAGTGGGAGCTTTCAGGGGTCCTGCGGATACCCAGGCAAGCTCAGGTATGGCTGATGGTCCCAGGGTGGGTTACCAGTCCCTCCAGTCCGACCCAGCAGTGGTTTCCTAGTAAGGAGCTGTCCACCACAACAGCTGCTTTTTCCAGTCATGCTAGAAAACTGCTTTTCAGGTCCCTGCCTGTTTGTATTGTCTCAGCCCAGGTACAGCGCCCAGTTAGCACTGCCTGTGGCTTATTAGTCTAAATAGGTTTACCCCTTTCCACCAGTACAGGTTTAGTACCCTGAACTGGAGCTTCGGAGTGTTTGGCACCACTTTAAAAGTGTGTAGAAGTTTAGAAACATTTACTCTCGGCTGGGCGGTCCCACAACCGCGAGGTCAGACTCACCCGCAGCTACAGCCCATAGCCTTGTATGTCATTTTTGGACTGCTGTACACCAGCTTTTTGCATAGCAGCTCCAGCCAGGGGAAATAACTAGTTTTCTGTGTTCAGGCATCTATGGGGAATGCTGTAATATATGTACTGTGGTTTCCCATAACAGTGCGTCCTGTTCCCTGTCAGGGTTAGCATGGAACCAACGCTTCAATGGGAGTTGAGACATCCTACTGAGTGGATCTTTGCCATTTATGCTTGCCTCATGGTAAGGAACAAAGTGAGGCAACCTCCTCTGTGAAATGGAGTTCTAGGGGCGGTTCTGACCTGCACCCAAGCTTGGGGATCAGGTATCACTGTGCACCCTTGCTGCCTCTGACATGGAGTGCCCAATGGACAGCCCTCCTGGTCAGCCAGCTTCCCGCCAGTGGGGGAAACCTGAGATGGCAGCGCCTTGACCCCTACTCAAGGGGCTGTGCCCCAGGGAGGTACTTAGGGTCCTGTTCACGCTCTCTCTCTCTCTCTCGCACTCTCTCTCCCTCTCTCTCTCTCTCTCTCTCGCTCTCGCTCTCTCTCTCTCACACTCTCTCTCTCTCCATGTTTATCCCGTACTCTGGCTGCACCGGTGTGTGTTTGCAGAGAGCTATCATTTTCTAAGGAGGAAAGGCCCGAGAGGACTTGGTCTTCAGTGATCTGGACCATGGCAATCCAGAGGGTCTTAGCAGTGCTTGCTCCAGCTACCGACTTCCAGCATCTGAGGATCCTATCGAGTGGGTAAGCCCTGGGGCAGTGTCTGTGGTACCGACTTTGTTGTGTGTAACTCTTGTGCCATATTATTGCGTGCTACACTGGATTCAAACCACTGTAACCAAGTCACCTTTTGCTTTTAACCTTATAATCAAGTCTTACCACGAGTATCCTGTAATCTTGAACGACCAACCTATGTACTGCTGCTTGAGTATTCTTGTGTAAATGAATAGAAGATTTATTTTGTTAGTACACCGGTGCCTAAGTGTGCTTTCTGATTGCTTAGGGTCAGAGCTATTGAGAGCTGAACGACTACCGGTATTACCAAAATCTATAAGAAGTTATCTCCAGAGCCTGCACATCACAAGCCTGGGGCGCTGAACTTCCACCGTATGTGCGACAGAGCCAGGTCTAGTTACCCCTGAACCTGGTGGTAATCTGCTTAGCACCGAATATACACCAACACAATCCAATCGCACATAAACAAGGCAGAGCCACCGATTGGCGTAAAGGCAAAGAACTTACAACAGATATAAACATTCTCCCTGCAACATAGCTAACGAATCCCCAAACGCTTGCAAACTCGCAGTGACAAAAGGATCAAGACACATAAAATTACTGGTAGAATGCCTAGACCGAGACTCGGTTCTGGGATAACATATTGAAATTGGGTTGAAATCAATTCCAATCAGCCCGTAGATGCTGCTTGGTTCGGTTCGACCCGGGGCTCTCTTTTTACTGTATTTGTGACATTGGTCAACTCATTTCTTAACCAGCCAATATTCGAACAGTAAACATCGGGCAGTGCAAGACTTTGCAAGAAAGCAAGCCTGGGTGGGTCGATAAATTAGAAAAATAGTTGAAAACAGGAACATAGTACTGGCAAGTGTGGTAAAATGAGAAGAAAAGTGCATTTTGAATAGAGAAGACTTCAGCTAAATTCAAGGCTGCACGCTTTCCGCTTTCCGCACGTGGCCGTGTTCCAAAGATGTGGTAATTATCAGCTGACTGCATTATTCACCTGCTGAGACATATGCAAATATTTATAAATAGCGTGAAGTCACGAGTGGGCAACTGAGCCGTGCAGTCACGAGGAAAAGAAGACGACGTTCCAGGCCCTCTTTTTCCAACAGATCAGCAGTTCGGAAAGGATGGCGTTCGGCGTTGGGCAGGAAGGCACACGGGGGCGGTTCTATATATGATGAAATGTGAAGCAGACAATGCACCCGCACACAACCTGTTAATCATCGCATGCAGCCAGTACGCGCTTACTGAAGGGACTTGCCCAGGTGGTTCCATTAATTCTTGTGTCTCCTGATGAGACACGTGCATACTAGTCGTGTTTTTGTGAGTCGCCATTTTAGCACTGACTGCCTCCACAATTGTAGGGACCGGGAAAAAGTCTACACTAAAAATATATGGATGGAATTTTCCATATAGATTGCTTTTGTGGATTGTGATCTTTTTCTTAAAATCGAATTTGCTTTTATCTACAGTATGTTTACTTCTATATAAGATTTGTATTTTGGCATCATGCAATTGTGGATAGTACATTTTATTGGCAATGTGAAACTATATCTTCTTGGCGCCTAATAAACATCCACTCATTCATTGATTCATTAACCGGCACTGACCCTTGAGTCAGACAGATTTTTCTCAGAAATCTCTCAAACGCATTTCATATCTAAAATAACTGATATTCCATTTAATATATATTCCTAAGCACTTAAAGTGTCATATAATAATAATTATTAATTAATTCATTCAAATTATAAATATCATACTATCCTTACCTCACACACATACTTTGTATATATTCTTACGTTGCCTACCTTATACAATATGTGTGTGTGCGTGCATGAGGCAAAGATAGCATACTATTTATAATACATTTTTTATTAATTAACTATAATTATCATGCCGTCCTTGTTGAATTAAAGATGTTATGAAATTTAGAGGGCATTTTAATTAATAATAATAATAATTATTATTATACTTATTATATGTCACCTTAACAATGATATTTAATTGGTTTTATTGTGTTAACCTCACCTTTAAACCGAAGGATTTTTATTTGTAATTTCATTGGTTTTGTTATTCCATTAAATTGGGGTTATGATGCTGAGTTGTCGCTTTGCAGTACCTCCATCCAGCGGTATGGTGGTAAGTGTTTCAGTGATGAGGTTTTAATTTATTTTGCTGGCATTGAATAAAGATCTGCTGTATTTGACATCCCTATTTCAAAAGGAATAAAAGTCTTTTTATTTCTGCTGCCAACACTGGGATTTGAACTCAGGTCGATGACTTTTCAAGCAGTCATCTGCCCCACTATGCTACATGACAGCAATACTTAAAAGTGGAAAAAGTATATCCATTCATGCAACAATTTTTATGTTTCTTTTATGACGCTCTTGGTTGTATAATAAAGATCAGCTGTATCAGACAGCCCTATTTCAATAGGAAGAAAACATTCTTGTATTTCTGCTTCTAGCCCCTCGGATTTGAACCCTTGTCAGATGAACTTTTAACAGTTACTTGCCCCACTGTACTACCTGCCTGTGATATTCAACTGTAAAATAATAAAAATTCTTGCAATAATGTATGCATGTCACTTTAAAAATATTGTTTGCTGATGCTCCAGACTTTGGGATTTGCACACCGGTCAGCCTAATTTTCAAATAGTAGCCTAATCAACTGTGCTAACAGCACCAATATCAGATTAGGAACAAAATATGCATACATTCACAGCAATTCATTTGTTGCTTTTATTTTTTTTGCCGACGCTGTTGGTTTTATAATAAAGATCATCTGTATCTGACAGACCTATTTCAATAGGAAAATACAATTATTTTATTTCAGTTGCCTGCTTTGGATTTGAACCCACATGAGATAAATCATGAATTTTCATAACACTTTTAAAAGAATTTTGTTGATGCTCTTGGTTTTGAAAAAAGATTAACTCTATCTTAAAAACCCTATTTGTATATAGAAAATAATAAGGTTATTCCTGCTGCCAGCTGTGGGATATGAAGCCAGGTTACATCAGTTTTTAAAAAGCCAGTTAACCAAATGTGCTACCTGTATTGTTCTTTGTTTTCCGCCCTGCGAGGCAGAGTTTTGCCGTTAGGGACGTGTGTGGCCCGAGCTCAATAAATAGGCCTGGTCGGAAGAGACTCGTCACGTCCAGCACCCACACCATACTGGAGCCTTGTTAAGTCTGTGTGTGTGCGTGCATGAATGAGACCTACACCATGCATAATCCTGGCCAACTGCCACCCCACCATAACCCCCAGACATCTACCAGTGCCTCTGACCGAGGCCCCTACATTGGCGACGAAGAGGTGAACGAACTCACCGTGTTCCTGCCAGCCCTCGATGGCAGTGCCTTTCACCGATTCGCCGGAGCAGAGGTCGCGCCGCGTAGGTGCCATCTGTCCACGCTCAGACCTCCGGAGATCCATCAGCCAGCCGGCTCCGCTCACCAAAAAGGTATCGCAGCCGCTTGTAGGCGCCACCTGCCATCAACTGCCTACCTTCACGTGTGGCCCATAGGCAGGCGCTGCCTGTTGCAAGACCCCACGGGAAGGAGCGGCCTTCAGGCGTCATCGGTGCCTCACCACGGGACTGTGCCTAGCCACGCGGCGGCTGCCGAAGTGTCGGTGAGTGTGGAGTCTACTATCTGCAGGGTGACCCCTAGGCACCATCCGCGGGAGGGACGACTCCTGCCGGCCCGTAGGGTGGAGCCGGGACGTAACGCGGCTCCCCAGCCCCTGCTGGCCCAACTGCCAGTCTGACAGTCCAAACCAGCCCAACCAGCCCAACCAGCCCAAAGGCGATGGCTGGCTCCAGCCCACGCGGAGCACGCCCAGTGTGTGTTCGACCAGCACCCGGCCACAGAGGAGACACCTCCACCAGCTCACGGGCGCTGCCTGTGACTGAGAGCCTGCTCATTTACCATCATTTGACAATTTGCAGCTCACGGGCGCTGCCTGTGACAGAGAGCCTGGTCATTTGCCATCATTTGACATTCTGCCATCTCATCTTTTGCCTGGTCATTTGCCATCATTTGACATTCTGCCATCTCATTTTTGCCTGCTCATTTGCCATCATTTGACATATCGAAAAGGCGCTGCCTGTGCAATTCTATGTGGTGACTGTTCCTGACACAGGCGCTGCATGGGTACCACGACAGGTCGTCAGTGGCGTGTCTGCAGTGACATAAAGGTGACAGAGAGTGAGTGCCTGACAGAATGGCTGATGACTCCCCAACTCCTGCCCGCAGGTGAAAACAAATTGTGAAAGTAGCACCATTCTCAGTGTCATCGGACCCCACTACAACCGCAGACCGATGGCTCAAGTGGGTTTGACTTTAGACACAAACCTAAAGTTTCAAGCCTTACCTTCCGAGGAGTGGAAGATGATGCTGCTATTGACCATGGGTCCTGAACTGCACTCTAAGGCAATGGCTGATGACAAAGACGACATGTCTTATCAACAACTTGTCACGGCTATTCATCTTCGCCTTTCGGATCACAAGAGCCTGCAAGAATATCGATCGGTATTTGCCAGTGCCACCCAGTCACCCACTGAAACACGGATGGACTTTCATACTCGTCTTCTTCGGCTAGCAAAACAGGCGATTTTTACAGCACCCGATGATCTCATTAGGACTCAGCTGGAAAAAGGATGTTGGTCCGAGCGAGTGCGCAGGATGCTATTTTCAGCTGAACATCTCCCGCTCGAGGAGGCCTTACAAAGCGCTGTGCGGGAAACAAAATCGGACCGCAGGGCGGCTGAACATTTAAGGAGAAGAGGAATTCCGGTGTTTTCATCCATGCCTCTGGGGTTAGGAGGTACTCTGGGTACCCAAGCAGAGATTAATGCTATCACCCCCTCAGAGAGTTCCGATGGCCGACCCGTCCTCGCCAACCTCGCCCTACTGGTCAGGTGACCCAACAGCAGGCAGCATCGACTATGGCCGCACCGACATGGCCACAACACCAATGGCTGAGTCAAGCATACCAGCAGCCTCCACAGTGGGGACAACCACCACCCCAGCCGTGGAACTACTATCACCCGTACCAGTATCCTGCCCCTCCTTGGCCTCAATGGCCAAGGAGGTGCAGGCCTACCCGGGGACTCCGCATCAACAGTACCCATGGTACACTCCAGCTTCGCCTGTACCTTCTTGGCAACCACCCCGTGCACAGATACGACAAGGTAACGCCCCCAATAGGACTTGCTGTAACTGTGGGGAATGGCACAACCTTCAACCGATCAATGGCTTCCCCCCATCCTGCCCAGCGCAGGGACACATGCAGAAACTGTGGAAAAGTTAACCATTTTGAGCACGTCTGCCTCTCGACAAAAAGGGCCTCAACTTCACAGCGTCCGGCGTAGCTGCAACAGTGTCAGCAACCGGGGGACTCCCACACCCCACAAGGGGCTGAGATTGATCTGATCAATCTAGCGTTCAGGTCACTATCCCAAGGTGAAAACCAGCAATAATGTGACCCATTGGTCGACCAGATGGCTAACATGTACGTGCATCCATCTGCCCCACTGGCACAGGACGCATACAAGTCACAGGAGCCGCCCTACGAGGAGACACCTCACCAAGATTTAGGAGGGGACCCCTATTCCACAGGGGACTCCTATTCCACAGATCCGTTCAACCAGCAAGGCCAGATATACGGCATCTAGGCAGTGGGCGCGACAGCTGCAGGGGCACCATCACATCCGACATATGACCTGCGGATCAACAACACCCCGTTGACTGTCATAATTGACACAGGAGCTCACATGAACGTGATGCCGCTACACATCTATCAAACACTGCACATCAAGCCGACCTTGCACCCCGCTGTCTTGCAGCTATTTCGATTTGGAGCGTCTGACCCAATGGTCATTCATGGGACATTTCAGGCAGACATTGCAACTAGTCGCAAGAGAGTCGTAGCAGAGATTTATGTCACAGAAATTGGGCATCAGACTCTTCTAGGGAACACAACGGTGCAACAACTGGACATTGTCTGATTTGTGCTTGAGGTATCCACAATGTGCGTCTCGCAGAAGGGGAAGTTGATATTCTTAGCCACATACTTACAATAACTGTTTCAGGGGATAGAGAGGCATGCAGGCCAACCAATCCAGTTACACATTGACCCCACGGTTCAACCAGTGGCTGTGCCCCACCGCAGGATTGCTATTCCCCTTCGCCCACAAGTTGAATCGGAAATCATGGAGTTGGAACGCCAGACATCATTGAGAGAGTGACTGGCCCAACTCCCTGGGTTTCCCCAGTGGTCATGGCACCCAAACCCAAGCAGCCAGGCAAAATTTGACTGTGCGTCGCCATGCGACTCCCAAACAAGGCCATACAGAGAGTGCGCCACATTGCACCCACCATCGACGACATTCTGGCGGACCTGAATGGAGCGCGGGCGTTCTCCAAGCTTGATTTGATGGCTGGGTACCACCAACTGGTACTACACCCTAAGTCACGCAGCATTACCACATTCTCGACTCATGTGGGGCTGCGGAGATACAAGCGCCTCAATTTCGGCATTTCCTCTGCAGCCAAAATATTCCAAAACACCATTCAGGCCACGCTAGCCGGACTGCAGGGTCAACTAAATGGCAGCGACGACATTCTGGTGTTTTGTGCCTCGGCGGAGGACCGCTACGCACGGCTGAAAGCAGTATTTCAAAGACTGTCAGAATATGGCCTTCGCCTGAACCACCAGAAGTGTGAGTTAGGTGTACAGAAGATTAGCTGTTTTGGTTATATCTTCTCTGATGCGGGCATATCTCCAGATCCAGAAAAGGTGCAGGATATCAAGACAGCCCCACCTCCCACATCCGTGACGGCGGTCCGCAGTTTCATGGGCATTGTCACGTATTGCGGGAGGTTCATCCCCAATCTAGCAACCGTGGCCCAACCTCTTCGGGAATTGACGAAGACCGGTGCTGCGTGGACATGGGGCCCTGAACAACAGAGGACTTTCGACTGCCTCCGCGACGCCCTATCTTCCCTCACGACTTTGGCGTATTTTTCCATGGCCCTCCCGACAGAGCTGCTGGTTGATGCCAGCCCGGTGTGCCTGGGAGCCATTCTTACACAACTCATAGGTGAGGGTCAGCCTGCGATCCTGGCGTACGGCAGCTGGGCGCTCTCATCGGTCGAACAAACACACTCGCAGACCGAGAGAGAAGCGTTGGCGATCTTGTGGGCATGCACCCATTTTCACCATTCAACAACTAATGCACACATTTGAGTTAGAAGATGGATGGAGGGCAAAATATAAGGGAAAGAAAATATACTCCTATTACTCAGCCCCACACAAATCATTTGTCCGTATTGATCATGCTTTAATTAGTAAGGATGTAATCTCGGTGAACAAGATAGAATATTTGGGAATTGCATTGACTGATCACTCACCTCTGAGCGTTGACTATGAATTTGTAAATAGAAGGGAGGAGTACAGTCCTCCACGCTTTTTCTTTAATAGGACTTGGTTGAATAATGTAGAGTTCCGCAACATGATTAGTAGCCACTTGGCAGAATTTATCGAGATCAATATGGGGTCCGCCCCTATTACGGTAGTTTGGGATGCACTAAAAGCAACGCTCAGAGGGTGGATTACTCAATTCCAAATACGAAAACGTAGGGAGTCTCAGGTGGAATATCATAAACTAGTTACAGCTGTTTCAGGATCGCAGGCAAAATGTCAGGCATCACACGATGCATTCTTTTTAGAGTGGCAACAGGCTAAATCTGCTCTGGATGCATTTCATGCATCCCAAGCAGAACAGAACTACATGGATTTTAGGGTCCGTATATTAGAAGAAGGGATGACAATGGGAAAACACTAGCCCTGCTGACCCGGGAAAACAAAACAGAAAGCACCATTAAAAACATTTTTACAAAGAATAGATTATTAGTAACAGCGAAGGAAGCCATAGCGGACAGGTTCAAAGAGTTTTATACTGAACTATACACATCGGACATAATTACCAGCCAAGATGCAAATGAGCAATACCTGGCAAATATAGAACTGCCTCAACTCTCTGCAGAGGCCCAGACTGAGCTTAGCAAGACCCTGTCAATCATAGAGATTTATAATGCGCTTAAACAACTGCCGCATGGTAAGGCAACAGGTCCAGACGGCCTGCCATTAGAGATTTATGCAGTATTTTGGGACCTCATTTCCCCAGTAATTACGAAGCTCTTTCAGGAATTACTGAAAGGAGAGCAGAATCCCCCAAAATCCTGGTCCGACTCACTGATAGCAATTTTCCCAAAAAAAGATAAAGATTGTAGAGAATGCTCCGCCTATAGTCCTATCGCACTAATAAACGCGGATGCAAAATGGTTCGCAAAAGTCTTGGCCACACGTTTAGCGACGTGTATACCTTCACTGGTATCTACGGAGCAGCACGGCTTTATACCAGGCAGAGACACTACCGCACATACTAATCTGGTAATGGCCCTTATAGATAAAGCTACGGTAGAGGAAAGCC